>CM046866.1:9883452-9948452 GCA_025617745.1 Heliocidaris erythrogramma | reverse complement strand
GCCCTTTAAAAAGCTCTTATCTGAAAGTGTGAAATTGATTGTTTCCATTGCATACAAAAACTCGTAATTTTTTGGAGAAAGACATTTTGCCTCCTTACGGATGAAGATCGAGGATAAATATATAAACGACTTAATCACTGAAAGATATTCCTCGAATCACAATGAAGTCCAATGACAGACGATCGAAGACCTTCAACAATTCGAAGCTGAAAGTGGGACGTTGATAGTTTCTTTTGTATAACAGTCGCCCACAAAATGAAAGAAGAAACTCGGTTACAGACAAAGCAATCACTACAGCTATTCATCTGAGATCGCTGAAGTCAATGGACACGCGGGCCAACGACTTGACGGTCTGAAGAAGGTCAATGGCTAATTCTTCGAACGTCTCGCCAATTTTCCGGTAGCGCCAACTCCGACAGAATCAAATCAACATTGGTCGTGTATTGATGCACACCAATGAGTTGCACTAGATTGCAAGATAATTGCCTCCCAAGTAAAATCCCCTTCTCCTCCGTAAGCAGACAAAATTGAGCAACCTTTGTTTTTAATAGTAAACTCCTCTTATAATGAAATGGCAACTGTGCAAATGTGTTTGCTTATGATTCAAAATCTTTGCATTTGAACCTTTGGGTTTATAGTGATGTTATAATGTAATACTACAACAATTTCGAATTTTAAAGGTAATACGAACTACCGTGGAAGCTCTTAAGATTTTCGATAAAGCGTTGTAAAAGAATAAAGACTTCCATTCCACTAAAATTATACTAATTGTTAATTTGTGTAGAACGACATTAATTATATATATACATGTATATCTAAAGGAGAAGTAAATAAAACTCCGTGAGATCGAGATTTGAGATAACGAATTTCGCCCATAGGGCTTTGTCACGTTATGACAAGACTTTCATTTTGCATGAAAACAAAATATCTGAAGAAGTCAAAGTAAAGTGCACATCCAAGTAATGCGCCAAGGCGCAAAAATGGAAACACGTCATAAAGGAAACAAAAGAAGACAAAAGAAGAGAGGGGGAAAGGGGAGAAAGGGGGTGGAAATAGAAAAGGGAGAGAAGAGAGGAAGGGAGAAGGGAGAGAGAAAGACAGGGAAAAAGAGACAATAGAAAAGAAGGAAAAACAGAGAAAGGAAACAATAAAAGAAAAAAATAGAAAAAACAAAAAAAGTGAGAAAAATAAAAGAGAGAGAAAAAAGAAATGCTACCGGAAAAAAGCTACGTAAGTGGAAAGGAGTGGAATGACACATTGAATATATAAATATATTGCGCTTTGCTGACGCTGGATGCATTTTTAAATAAAGTCATCATTCCTGATGAAGCCCTATGGACGAAAATTTGAATTCTTTCATCTCTTAACGGTTGTTTCATTCATCATTGACTATTGTGTATTTTTCATCAACCGACGCATGACAATTATTTATATACATATATACATATATACATATATATATATATATATATATACACACACACACACACAACACAAGAAAGTGTTAGATAAATAATCAAAGTCAGATAGACTTCTATCAGGGAAGACAGTAATTTTTATGGTACTGATAATTCATCATTTTGAAGATTATTTACTCGAAGCTGTTGCATATTTTCTGCATTGGAAGCTATTTTCTAATCACTCCTGTTGCTTTTCATTGTTTGCAGTTACCCTTTTTTTTACCCTTTTGTTTTTATTTGTAGTCTGCATAATTTCCTGTATACATACATGTAACTTTGCAAATACATTATACTTCTTTCTATGACATTAGTCGTTTTCACATGAATCTTCTCTCAATTAAATAAAGGATAGTATAGCGCATTAAAAAGCACGTTGAAGCATATCATAGATGGAACTATCTTCTGAAAAGGATTGCTCTTCAAATGCCCCATATTTGAAATACGACGAGCAAAAGCTGAACAAGTTTGGACCAAGCTTTCATACCAAATGTGTACGTAGTCCCATATGCCGATTTCTGCGTGAGGTGCATGTGACTTTCAGCAACATTGAGTCAATTTCTTATCATTTTGATGATGCCAAAATCTCACAATATATACAAATACTTATTTACTACACGCTCTTTCTTTCTCAGTGTAATCGCATGACTAGAACTCCACTTTATCTTTAAAGATGAGAACAAACATGAAATGTGAGCTATAGACCCTTTTCCGATGAGTGTCACTGCGAACCGCATTGTTTGACAGGTTTGCCGATATCTAAATGAGATGTGAAGTGGTTCCAAGGCGGGTAGGAGAAGATGCGACGAGAGTGAATGAGATGGGGATGGATTGGAAGAAGGGGGATAAGGAGAGGGAGGGGAGAGAAGAGAGAGCGAGAGATAGAGAGAGAAAGAGTAAAAGAAATAGAAAGAGAGGGGGAGAGAGAGAGAGAAAAAGACAAATTGGGAAAGAGGAAGAGAAGAAGGGCGAAGATACGATGTGAAGTGAGTTACAGGCACGCAAAGGAAGATGCGTCGAGAAAAGGAGTGAGATGAGGATTGAATGGGAGAAGGAGAGAGGAATGAAGAGGAAGGGAGAGGAACCCGTGAGACAGGAGAGAAAGAGAAAGGTGGAGAGAAAGAAAGAAGATTTTTTCGAAAATATAAGTGGAATGGGGTGATATCAGGAGAGGCCTAAAACACGGAGATATCATGAGATAAAAGTTGAGGGGTGTGATGAGAGACAGAGAGAGAGAGAGAGAGAGAGAGAGAGAGAGAGAAAGGATGAAACGAAGGGGGTGGATAAGGGAAGCTATAGGCAGAATGAAGAATAAGAGACAGATATTGAAAATGAGAGATGGAAAAGGACCACAGACTATGGTAGCCTATAGGCCTGCGTGTGCGCATGAGATCAAAGAGGTACGTTTGAACCAAAAAAACCAAAACGGAAGGAAATATGCCTAAAACATAAAAAATGAAGAGGAAGTGCCTTATACACGTAATGAAAGAATACACTGTACAGGAACACACTCACACTCACACACATTGTAGGCATTGTGCACCATCTTCCCACAGAAACGTGCAGATCATTGCTCGGCTTAGTGCATTCTTGCCCAGGACAGATCGGTTTACATAGCGAGTCAGCGCCTGACGTATAGCACATTGGCAATGATCGAGAACGACTCACTTTATTTAAAGATATTGGTCAGGAATTGGTGGGGTGACTTAAGGCGGGGAAGTAATACAATCTCAATTCATGTTCTCCCCATGGGGGCATAAAACTCGCCCAAATACAATCGCGAGTGGATGGAGATAATGACCACTTCAACGCATCTCAATACCAGACAGCTTCGATGAGACCTTAATGAAACCTTAGACTACCGATCTAGTTTTTCCGGTACCTTTCCAAATTTCGCAGCATTTTCCCTCTTCTCCGACCCGCCGTTTCCCCCCTTAATGCGGAGACATTGGTGAAAACTGAGGACGACGCTTCCTCTATTTTGAGTTGCTGAGAGACAATAAGACACGTTTTGTGATTTCATTTGTTGGCCCATTTAAAACATTTAATCTGATGAAGACATGACCGAAATCAACGACTATTGGATTTCACTCTCATATTCTCACTCGGTGTGATCATGTATCGCGTAACCCTATAGAGCCCCGAGAGTAGTGGTTGCAAGTATGATGATCTTCTTAAATGTATACCAGTCTCAAGAGTTTAAAGAACACATCAAAGCACATCTGCCAGGCTGTGGAATCGGGGCGCTGGTCTCAGACAAAATGTCTTATCGATTGATTATTCAAATTTCTGGTAGACAGTGGATGAAATTTAAGGGAAACAAGACGAAAGGGTAAACTAGCTTTTATATTACGGAGAGAGACAAAGAGGTGACAGCTTATAGATTCATAAATGTTGATGCGTTGATTCACTTGCAGCGTAGTGTCATAATTATGAATATTGCAGTTAGCATTCACATTCGGCCTAACAGTAGTAGTAGTAGTAGTAGTAGTAGTAGTAGTAGTAGTAGTAGTAGTAGTAGTAGTAGTAGTAGTAGTAGTAGTAGTAGTAGTAGTAGTAGTAGTAGTAGTAGTAGTAATTATAATAATAATAATGATGATAATGATAATACTACTACTACTACTAATAATAATAATAATGATAATAATAATACTAATAATATTAATAATAATGATAATAATAATAATAATAATAATAATGATACTTATAATAAAAAATAATAACAATGATAATAATAACGATTAGGTATTATTATTATTAGTAGTAGTAGTAGTAGTAGCAGCAGTAGTAGTAGTAGTAGTGGTAGCAGTAGTAGTATTAGTATAGTAGCAGTAGTAGTAGTAGTGGTAGTAGTAGTAGTAGTAGTAGTAGTAGTAGTAGTTTTAGTAGCAGTAGTAGTAGAAATAGTAGCAGTAGTAGTAGCAGCAATTACGATAAGTATAAAATTTAATCGAAGGAGATGAAGGTTTTACTGAATGAAAATAACAAAACATAATGAATGACCCACACGAAACAAGATGGATATAAGGCAATTAAATTTCGCTAAAGACTGGAATATTATTAAAGAGAACTATAGAGCAAAACAATGTGAATAGAAAACAGGAAAGGAAGTTGAATTATTTTATGAAAATTCAATATGACAGGTATTTTTTGAATCAAGCGGAATATAAGAAATTGTTCAAAGTGACTTTGATTTACATAAAAAAAAGAACATTAAAAAACCGCCACCCTTTGTTATCATGGAGTGGGGCAAAGGGGAAAAAATGGGAGAGAGATTAATGAAGATGCTCGGCTTACATACGGATAGATGAAGTGGATGGAGATTAATTGTGCCGAGAACAAAGAGAGAAGAAGTTAATCAAATTTTAAAAAAAATGAGAGATAATGTGGTTGCGGAATGTTCTCCCTGGCCATACAAAAGGTGACATTACATGAAGAACAAAATTGTAAATTAGGACGAACAAAGAGATATCTCATTCATGAACCTTAGGATATTCAATCATGTAAATGCCTTCAAAAACTCATTAATAATTCATCTCCTAGCTCCATTCTTCTTCATTAATCTTCCATTAGTGAAATTTTAAAAAAATCGCGAGCTCCCGCGGCAAAGATGTGATCGAGAACACCACCCGCAGACGACTTTAAGGAGGTTCAACATCTTAAATTTGTAAGATATAACATGGGGACAAGTCATTCCAAAACCTGCCTCAAATTAGCGCGAAATTGTAACAGATGTTGAAATCTAGGTCTTTGGCCTCCTTAACAGAACGCCAACAGCAATGAATTTTATTTATTTTTTTATCAAAGGCGGGTAGATTCAGTATTTTCTTGATAGTATAATATAGGGTACATCATCTACTTCTATTTATACACTGAATAGCTTCTTCATCTCTGATTTCAATAACCTAAATACAATATTTTCTTTTCCAAAGCAGAACTAATTCAATTTTATCAATATACATTTGGAATATTCGTGTCACACGCCAAATATCAATTGATATCGGGAGCAAAAACGTTTCCCCCAAATTAGGTTAAGTACATGTGTATTAATTGGGTCATCCATAATACAATTGCGCTCGGGGATCTAGCCACCGGGCATTACTATTAGCGTGAATGGCGTATAGGTCTTCAAACTATTCCCTTTTTTCCTGTTATCGCAAATACAAAGCAAATATACTATTTTGGTTGTAAATCTTTCAAATAAAGTCCGATACAAAACAAAATCCGATACAAATCAAAATTTTACATTTTCCTATTATTCGTTCATTGATTTGTTTCTTCGGAAATTTACAATCTGGGTCACGTTTGAACATTTCATACTATTCAGTGACAAATCCATACAAAAGCGAGGGCGATAGCATGAAACTAAATCAAACCAGCATTAATGTGATAAGAGGATCAATCATGTTTAGATTTTCGTATCTTGTATTCTGCGCAGAGCTGGAGTAAATGATGATCTTGACAAAACGCACAAGGACAACATAACCATAATTCATCGCGCGTCTCTCCATTCACAGAAAGAAGGCGCCACGTGGAGAGAATAATGTTTCTACATCTTAGGGAACGTCATCACTGCCGTTAGCTTTTTTTTTTTGCTTAGTGTATTTTGATTTCAAATGGGGTAGCAGAGCATAGGAACGTCATCACTGCCTTTAGCGGTTTTAAACTTTGATTTGATCGTTTCTACAGACACGGAAACGTCATAAATGCCGTTAACAATTTTCTATTTTGATTTGATTGTTTTTTTACATCTTAAGGAACATCATCACTGCCTTTAAATGTTTTCTTTGTTGATTTCTGATGAGATGGCAGAGGGACTGCGAAATTTGTAAAAACCAATGCTAAATCGCTGTTCTCTTACTATTAGATGAGCTGGTATGAGGCTTAGAAATGTGGGTGTGTATTAATACATGTTACCTTTAAATCAAGATTACAAAATCTGAGGATCCCTATTGCAACTTTATTCATCTTTCCCATACTGTACCTTTATTTCAAACATTCAATATAATCCACAGAGATTAATTTCTACAAACATTTTGCTCTCTCACCGAATTTAAGAATGCTTCAATCGAATAGCTCTTTCAGTGCAACGTGTCGGGTGCAAATTTCGTGAGAACAGCTCCTACTGACACAGACTTGAACAAGATTATTTTAAGGTTAAAATTTTCATTAAACTTGAAAATACAGCATAATTTGAAGCAATTATTTGAAGAACATGCCACGGTTGGCACGTTTAGCCATAGGAACTGCAGTCATCAATCTGGCAGTATGGACGTACCGCGACAGTTTTAAATATAGCTTGACCTTATTAACCTCATTCGTTCGTCCGCAATTAATTCGTCTCCGCTAAGTCTTGTTCTCACAACCCATCATTTCTCACCATTATCATATCTGTCCCTTGTTGCTTCTATTTCATGAACGATAACATAGTTTCGCTGTTCGTCACGACGACAGAATTAATTGACGCCTCGCACCCTCAGAGATATGAGTTAATATGATTTACTTTTAGTGACAAATTTGTGACTGTGTTTGTGCACATGAGGTCGATTGACACCATGTCGTCCGCGAATATATACGGATTTGGCCATAATTTTCCCGCGGCCAAGAAATCGGGTTTGATAGTGTCAGGGCAAAGCAACACACCAATGTTATACGTGATACATTACAGCAAAATAATGAATGATCAATGTGTATTAATCATCCTGAACCTGAAAAAAGAGAAAAGTTATGAAAATCAGAGACAGCAGTTGATAAATTTTAAGGAAATGGAGAGAGAGTGGGAATATTAATATTTACAATAATTATGTACGATGCAAATTTTTTTTTTTACCCCGAAAGCTGATAATTTACTAATAATTGGACAGTGTAAAATAGGCAAGTACATTGGTCAACGGTTGGAGAGAGTCTCCTTCGCGGCTGGTGATTAGTTGTGGGTGACTTGAGGGCCAAAACCTGTACTACCCCAGGCCCGTGTACCCCTTCTAGATTGCCAGTGACTCAGTTATTCGAGGAGCGGGGACCTTTGTGTAACTAGATTTAGCTCAATTCCAAGCTATTTGATACACAGCATAAACTAAATAAATACCTGCATTTTCGTGTGTAACAGTTCATGCTCCCTCTTTCATATATTCCACTGTGCTATTGTTGCTGAACATATATATATTTTCGTATGAAAAAATGCGAAACAAATTATAATCACTTGATACAGATATGGTTTCATATTGCCAAATAGACATAACAATGATCTGCGCATATCAATGCGCCAGATTTGGCCATTTCAAAAACTCTATATATGTAATATATTTTTTATTTTTCTAATTTTTAGGGTATTGTCACTTTGAAACTTAGAAAAAATGATGCTAATAAGTAATAAGCAAATCGCTGCACACTGCAGGTTACATTTGTTAACAAGTACATATTTCTAGGTCTGGATTTGGTAACATACCAGAATGTTTATTCCCCACCCATCGTTATGTGTATCAAAAGTTTTCACATTTTCTTGTTTTGTTGTTCAAGCAAAGAAATACGTCGAAACTACATTGCTCTTCTTTATAAAGATATATTCGTTTGAATAATTAACTCTAATCTTTGCATACCAAATGAATAATGATGCCCCGTAATAAATGGGAAAACTATTTGTATGCACGGCAGACCGACCTAATTGAAGTATCAATTCTCTGTATTTTACTTATCTGTCATCCAGTTCGAAGTATGGACAGTTGTTTTTGAGCTAGTCTACTCTTCATGAATTTTTAGTCCCATGCAACTACTCGTTTGAATAGTTAACTTTAACCTTTGCAAAAAATTTAGTTTGCATACCAAGTGAACAATGATGCCCCATGTTAAATGGGGTTTCAAGTAACAAATTTCTTTATCGTGTTGCCCCCTACTGGATTTGGTAACATACCATAATGTTTATTCCCCATCCAATGTTTTGTGTATCAAAAGTTTTCACATTTTTCTTGTCTTGCTGTTTAAGCAAAGAAATACGTCGAAACTGCATTTCTCTTCTTTATAAAGAACTACTCGTTCGAATAGTTAACTTCAACCTTTGCATACCATATGAATAATGATGCCCCATGTTAAATGGGAAAACTATTTGTATGCATGGCTGACGACCTAATTGAATTATCTATTCTCTGCATTTTTACCTATCACCTCTGTCATACCAAACGAGTACTGATAGACCATTGTGGTTAAGCTGTTCGCCTACTGACAGGGGGTCTATTAAACAAATCTTTTTTATTCCCCATTGTTTTGTGTATCAAAAGTCTTCACATTTTTCTTGTTTTGCTGTTTAAGCAAAGAAATACATCGAAACTACATTTTTCTTTTTTATAAAGAACTATATATACCAAGTGAATAATGATGCCCCATGTTAAATAGGAAAACTATTTGTATGCATGGCAGACAGATCTAATTGAGGTATCAAATCTCTGTATTTTACTTATCACCTCTGTCATAACAAACGCGTAATGATAGACCATTGTGGTCAAGCTGCTCGAGTGCTGACAGGGGGTCTATTAAGCAAATCTTTTTGTTTTGCAAATCACCTGTGTCATCAGTAAAATGTGTTTAACTTTAAGTAACTATTCTCCTTATCTTGTTTATTCATACAATACATGAAGTATTTGAGCCTTGAAAGAAATGTACTTGCATTGTTTCATTACACATGCCAGGGTTCAAGCGGTAATATTACTGCAACATCTTTGTTATATTTTGGTTATATACTTAATCCAGTCTTACAGACGAATAATCAAACGTTCATAGAACTCGTCCACTTGGTACTACTATTTATTTATATGCTGAGAGAGTTTTAAGTAACAATTTTCTGTATCTTTTTGATACATGTTACTGATGAATAGCCGTTCATTGTGTAATGCAATATCTATTTGTATGCTGACAGACAGTTTTAGTAAGAATTCTCTTTGTTTTGATTGTTACCTTTATCGTTCTGTGATGCAGTTCGATGTATGGGCAGTTATTTTTGGAGCTAGCCTACATGAATTTTTATTCCCATGCCACTTTCTGTTTTATGTGTTAAATGTCTACCCCCAACTGGATTTGGTAATATACCATAATGTTTATTCCCCATCCAGTGTTTTGTGTATCAAAAGTTTTCACATTTTTCTTATCTTGCTGTTTAAGCAAAGAAATACGTCGAAACTGCATTTCTCTTCTTTATAAAGAACTACTCGTTCGAATAGTTAACTTCAACCTTTGCATACCATATGAATAATGATGCCCCATGTTAAATGGGAAAACTATTTGTATGCATGGCAGACGACCTAACTGAATTATCTATTCTCTGCATTTTTACCTATCACCTCTGTCATACCAAACGAGTACTGATAGACCATTGTGGTTAAGCTGTTCGCCTACTGACAGGGGGTCTATTAAACAAATCTTTTTTATTCCCCATTGTTTTGTGTATCAAAAGTCTTCACATTTTTCTTGTTTTGCTGTTTAAGCAAAGAAATACGTCGAAACTACATTTTTCTTCTTTATAAAGAACTGTATATACCAAGTGAATAATGATGCCCCATGTTAAATAGGAAAACTATTTGTATGCATGAAAGACAGATCTAATTGAGGTATCAATTCTCTGTATTTGACTTATCACCTCTGTCATAACAAACGCGTAATGATAGACCATTGTGGTCAAGCTGCTCGAGTGCTGACAGGGGGTCTATTAAGCAAATCTTTTTGTTTTGCAAATCACTTGTCTCATTCACAGAACCCATCCGAAAAATGTGTTTAACTTTAAGTAACTGTCCTCATCTTGTTTAATCATACAATACATAAAGTATCTGAGCCTTGAAAGAAATGTACTTGCATTGTTTCATTACACATTCCAGGGTTCAAGCGGTAATATTACTGCAACATCTTCTGTTATATCTTGTTATATACTGAATCCAGTCTTACAGACGAATAATCTAACGTTCATAGAACTCGTCCATTTGGTATAGTATTTACACGTGTGCTGATAGAGTTTTAAGTAACAATTTTCTTTATCTTGTTGATCATACATGTTTACTGATGAATAGCTGGCTGTTCACTGTGTAATGCAAAATCTTTTTGTATGCTGCCAGACAGTTTCAGTAACAATTCTTTATTTTGATTGTTACCTTTATCGTTCTGTGATGCAGTTCGATGTATGGGCAGTTGTTTTGGAGCTATTCTACATGATTTTTATTCCCATGCCACTTCCTTTCTATGTGTTAAAAGTCTACCCCCTGCTGGGTTTGGTAATATACCAGAATGTTTATTCCCCACCCATCGTTTTGTGTATCTAAAGTTTTCACATATTCTTGTTTTGCTGTTCAAGCAAAGAAATATGTCGAAACTGCTACATTTATTATAACCTACCAGGGATCATACGAAAGTACACCGTCCATTGGGATGGAGACAAGTAATTATCACCTTTTTTGGTCTCGATGAATGAGAATGTTAAGACCAAGTTCCAACCTCTTTGTCAAATATTAAATGCTTGACAATGACATGTTATTTTTCTGTTCGAAATCAAAAGGAGTAAGAGGGGAAGAAAAGAAAAAGGCAAAAATACTGTTCAATTTTTTGTAAGGTAATGCCCAATTAATCTTTCTTCCCCGACCCTTTATTTTATTTTGTATGTCAAAGATTACACCCTTGCTCGGGTGCTTTACTCGGGTGGTCGGGCTCTGCTCTGTTGCCCTAAACATTTATTGTAACTGACCAAGATGGGTCCTATTGTATTTTCATTTGTATTGTACATATATATTGAAACTACCCACGCACTTGCACTACATATACACACAAACACACCAACATGCACTTGCAAACGCACCGACATCACGCATGCAGTTGATCATCCTCCAAAAAACCGGCACTTTACATTTTTGTATTAATAAATGGATTCACACGCTTACACTCCCGATATTCTTCTTGACGATATACACGACAGTAAATATTACACTCCCTTAGAATTTAACGATACATTTTCTCATAATCCAAATAATATTTCACTTTTACATATAAACTCGAGAAGTCTGAACAGAAATTTCGAATATTTTGACAACCTTTTACACTCCTTAAATAATTTTGCATTTTCCGTCATTGGAATAAGTGAAACATGGTTACATCAGAATTCTCCAGATATGTTCAGTTTATCTAATTATAAGTTGATTAGGGCAGACCGCAAAGGAAGAAGAGGGGGCGGTGTTGCATTTTATATTGCTCAAAACTTAAAATTCAAAATCCGTTCAGATGTTAAACTAACACAAGCGGAATCATTATTTATTGAAATTGACAACTCAAATCTCAAAAATGTCATTATAGGTTTAATTTATAGACCCCCCAACTCTAATTTTGAACTATTCTGTGATGAAATGGATTCATATCTTCATAAAATAGGCGAAGAAAACAAACATATTTTTATGCTTGGTGACTTTAATATCAATTTCCTGCCCTCTTCTGACAGCAGTAATTCAACCAATTTTATGCAACTAATGTATTCATATGGCTTCATTTCGACTATTAATAAACCCACCAGAATAAATTCACATTCTTCAACTCAGATTGATAATATTTTTTCCAACGTACATAATAACAAAACCATTGGGGGGATATTATGCTCTGAAGTTTCCGATCACCTACCCATATTTTTGACATGTGAATGCAAACTATGTTGCCCTAAATCATTTGATGAATTTTTATATCGCAAAGAATCCAAACGTAATGTAGAATTACTGAAACAGGATTTACTTTTAGAGGGATGGGCAGATGTCTACAATGTAAATGATGTCAATACCGCATACAAACATTTTAATAACAGATTACAATATTATTATGAAAAGAATATCCCCCTAGGCAAAATTAAAAACAAGCGAAGTAAACCCAGGAATCCTTGGATAACGAAAGGTTTATTGAAGTCAATACAAACACGTAACCGCCTCTATAAATTACATTTACGCAATCCAACTGATACTAACCTAAAGACATATAAAACTTACCGCAATAAATTAACAAAACTGATCCGAATATCCCGTAAATTACACTTTTCTAATAGATTAAAGAAGGCCAGTTCAAACACTACTGCAACTTGGAAAATCATCAAAGAGGTTATGGGAAGAAAGACAGATTCCCCACCCACGGATAATATCACACTAAATGGTACTAACATACATGATCCTAGTATTTATGCAAATTCATTTAATTCATTTTTCACGAATATCGGCCCTGAACTCGCCAGCAAAATTAATAGCCCTAACGCTCACTTTACAGACTATCTTTCCGAACAAAACCAAGAGTCTCTCTTTCTAAACCCAACACGTCCCAGCGAAATTGTTAATATTACCCAATCTCTTAACAGCTCAAAATCTTATGGTTTCGATAAAATAAGTATGTCTCTTTTAAAAGAAATAATCCACCCACTTGCAATGCCTTTAACTCACATTTTCAATCACTCGTTATCACAAGGTGTTTTCCCTGATCTATTGAAAATAGCTAAAGTCAATCCAATTTTCAAAAAAGACGATCCGCACGAAATAAGTAATTATCGTCCCATTTCCTTACTTCCAAGTATATCCAAAGTCTTAGAAAAAATCGTTTATAATAGGTTACATACATTTATTAATAAACACAATATACTCAGTTCAAATCAATATGGTTTCAGGAAAAATTACTCAACTGACCTAGCATTAATTCAAATTTATGACAAAATTACAAATGCCATAGCTAACAAAGAACATGTTGTTGGTATATTCTGTGACTTAAGTAAAGCATTCGATACGCTGAATCACGCTATCCTCCTTTCCAAACTCAGTCATTATGGAATTCGTGGTCAACCACTCTTATGGTTTAAAGATTATTTAACAAACAGAAGACAATATGTTACATTCAATGGATATGATTCTGATTCCCTTTCAATTCAATGCGGTGTCCCCCAAGGCTCCATCTTAGGCCCACTACTATTTCTTCTTTATGTCAATGATATTATCAAGACATCCTCCGTTCTTTCTTTTGTCTTATTTGCCGACGACACAAATATCTTTTGTTCTCACAAAGACCTTAATTCCTTAACCAATACTTTGAATTATGAAATTAACAAAGTATCAAACTGGTTTAAGTGCAATAAACTTTCTCTTAATATAAAAAAGACTCACTTCATGTATTTCAAACATCATTCTCATAATACAGACACACCAATATATATTAAAATCGATGATATGCCAGTAGAAAAGAAAACTAAGTCCAAATTTTTGGGAGTAATTATAGATGAAACTTTGACTTGGAATGACCATTTACATCACGTAATAATGTGCATTTCTAAAAGCATTGGTATAATTTCCAAGCTAAAGTTTCTTCTACCCTATGCAACCTTATTCCTGTTATATAATACACTAGTTCTCCCGTATATAACATATTGTAACATTGTATGGGCTAATTGTGGTTCGACAAAAATCAATTCTATTTTTAAACTACAAAAGAGAGCAATACGTATTTGTACCGGATCGCATTTCTTAACTCACACTGACCCCTTATTTCATAAACTTAAAACGCTAAAAATTTTCGACTTGAATACTATCCAAGTAGCTGTCATAATGTTCAAGTACATTAATAATCAACTTCCACCATCCTTTGATAACATGTTTAAGTTTAATAGTTCTGTTCATTCCTACCCTACTCGCATTTCTGGAAATTTCCATCTTACGAATCCCAAATTATCAATAACACACAAATCTGTAAGACATTCTGGTCCGGACATTTGGAATAATCTTCCCGATAACATAAAATCTTGTTCAACCATCTACTCCTTAAAAGCTACACTTAAACGAAAGATACTACAATCATACGTGCACACGCTTTAAATTAGTATTTACTTTTTGCACCCGCACATGCAATTGCACTGCACCCACTTGATCACTCAGTTTTACCAAGAGAGTTATGTCGCCTAATCTTTTTTACGAGGCCGCCATCCATTTCCAGCCTAACCGCTCACGATGGCGGTCTCCTGCGTTCTAAATTACCTCTCTAGTTTATTGGAAAAAAATATTTACATAGGTCTATTATATTCCTTAATTTTGTTAGTATGTTTTGTCTTATGTATATTATTGTATACTATTATTGTACATGACTTTTTACTTAATATGTAAACATTCGATTTATTGTATGTTATTAGAACGCAGAAATAAAAGCAAACAAACAAACAAACAAACAATAATTGGACAGAGTAAAATAGGCACATACAGGGATATTTGCATGTTTTCATTTGTTTGTTTTTTCATTTTGCCCACAAAACAAATGCACAAAGAACCGAGCAGGCTTTACATGTATTATTTGCACGTCTCATATATATTGAGTGTATTTGATGTATAATTCGATATCTTTTGTAAAATTGATGTCTCTATGCAAGAAGTGTTACCATCGTCAAATTAGATTGAAATGCCAATGATAATAAACGTTGAAAGGGGTCAGTGATTCATATTGATATTTTCTTTCTTGTTTGGCAAGCTTTCAATTTCCAAAACTGCTTTTGTTTTGATATTTAAAAAAATATTTCTTTGCTGCATTTGTATATGACATGATACAATTTCTTTCCTCAGGCAGGGCCGGTCATCAGTATCGCATTTTGATATATAAATATACAAAATCAATATCTAAGTCTTCTATTTAGATTTTCAAAGAGATTTGGGAATCAGTTCAAAAGTAGAAGGTCTGTAACTTGAGACGATAGGGTAAAGTTTGATAGCTTTGGAGTGAGCACACTGGCCACTAGCGACGTCATTGACATGAATATTCATGATTTCAGGTTGGCGCCCCCGGTAATCGGTCGCAATATTAAGGAGCGGGAGATCGAGAAAGAAAGTATCGATACCGGGTGATAGTCTGAATAGAATGAAGTTACACTTTCCTGTTTGATCGCCACTACTATAGCGGAGGCGTCATCAAATCACTAATGATGCTATCGCACTCCAGTAGCAATTGAAGGAAGCAGGCCGATAAAATGGAGAACTATCAACTTGTGACTTGCAATACGTGACACTCAGGCTTTGAGATAATGAAATCATCCCGTTTGAAAGTCCGGATACACAGACTATATGGGACCTCAAATTTTCGAATAACTCCTTCGGTGAGGAGATGAAAAAGTAGCTTGGAGCATAAATGTATATTTTTCTGTTGACATCGCAGAAGAATCAACAATGTTGTTTGGATAATATTTGTTCAAAGCTGGGGGTTGGTTAGAAGGGTTCGAAAGAGATATGACAGGTCAGACAGGATAGGAAGTTTAACTAACCTAGAGAAAACAGGATTTCCCCAAAGCAAATTTGTAAATAGAGGCCTGTAAAGGATAACTCTACGTTGTCATAGACAAGTATTCGTGTAGGCCTATCTTACGGGCTTCGCAAAAACCTATTTCCCCGGGTACCCTATCTCCACCCTTCTCTCCCTCACTCCCCCCCCCCTCTCTCTCTCTCTCTCTCTCTCTCTCTATCTCTCTCTCTCTCTCTCGCTCTACCTCTCTTACCGCATTACGGTAATAAACTAAACCTTGCCAAATGTGTGTTAACGTTGTTTTTCTTTTTATCTGGTAGGAACAAAGAAAATGACAGGTTTATACAAATCAGTTCTGTGAACGAAAATATGGTTCACTATACATGAAATTATGCCTCTTACATAAAATACGATTGAAATCACAGTTTATAATTTTCCATCTTGGACAATAAAAAAAATATTGGGATGAGACGTTAAATTAATGCAAGTAACCTAAATGATGTTCAAAGCATAATCATCGTTAATCTACAATGTTCAGAGAAACTTGCGACAACGGAATGCAATATAGAGACTACTGTGTGAAGCAGCTTATTATTATTTTGTTTTAAATAAGCGCCGTCACTCTCTCACGTCACAGCGGGTGCCAATGATGCCCCCAAATTGATCTCCTTTCTGTAAGCCCACACACTCGATTAGATTCATTAATGTTACGTAAGCGATCCTTAGACGAGGCGCCACTTTCGGACTTGGTCACGTGATGCCCACTTCTAAACGTATCAGCGCGCCGAGAACAATATGCCAAGATCACCGTGTCAAATTCACTGACTGACCTACGCGATATTACTGTGATCAGGTAATGCTGAGTTTGTGTATCAATGTAGTGTTTGATACTCTATACTGATCCTTTTCTTCTTCTATTTCTTCTTCTTCTCCTCCTCCTCCTCCTCCTCCACCTCCTCCTCCTTCTTCTCCTCCTCCTCCTCCTCCTCCACCTCCTCCTCCTTCTTCTCCTCCTCCTCTTTCTTCTTCTTCTTCTTCCTTTTCTTTGCTATTAGCATAGGCCACCGTCTTGTGCATTATCGTACTACATGTATAATAGGTTTTGTGCAGGCTTATATACAGTGTCTCCGTAAAGAAACAGCACATGTATAACTGTATTCCTGCGTAAAAACGGTTGTCCGATTTTCCATAGGAGGTATCAGAACATTAATACCTAAAAGCTTTTGGACTTTAAAAATCTTGATCCAATGTGTTTTGAACATCATGATACAAAGTGAAAACAAATACATGAAAAATATTTGTTTAAAAAATGAAATTATGGGTAATGTTCTCATACACTCTTTAAAACAAAGAAACACAAAGTGGCACATTTATCTGCTGATAATATACGTTTAGGCAAATTCAAATTTTACTTTTCACTAAAATGATAAATAGTAATATATTTTAAAGTATGTCATCATGACTTTAAGGGGGAAAATGCTTCTTCCAAAAAGGAGAAAAGTACATGTGACTTTCAAACAATGAATTATGACAAATCCCGCTCATTTTTACAATATAATATAAAATTCAAGCATGTGCAAATAATCTTCTTTGAAAAAGGTACAAAATATTATTATAAAAAAAAACTCTCACACGACATTGTCCTTTTGGAAGTGTGTTGAGTATCATGAATTGTTATTGTTTTCAATATCAGCTCATCCTAATACTGTTTGGTTGATATAACTTGAATAAAGAAAGATGATAAACAGTTTGGGGATTAGAGTATGGGTCTATAAACATTATCTATGTTCTTTTATTTCAAATTTTATGCAGGTGCAGTATGTGCAGGAACCCAACGTGGGGTATAATCCCTTTCTCTCCTCGGAGGGTTTATTTGAAATGCATCTCTAAAACGAGACAATATCCGATCCTGGCATTATATGCGCCGGGATCGTGTGCGCTGATGATTACCCCACAACCACCCCATCCCCGGACGACGCTTCTCAACAATAGCATCCATTTTTAGCGGATGGAAATTAATTTTAATCCGATTTTTCTTCTCCGTTTCAGTTTGGAGGAAATATAAGCCGCGGGCGGTAGACATTTATTTGCCTTCAGTCCCAGGTACCGACGGCGATGTAGGGTTCTTTGTTCTTCGCCGCCCGACGTCGGGTAAGCTAGTACCGACAGGCTTTTGAGTCAGTCTAATCTGGCGTGGTATATTTTGTAATATTATTAACTTTGTGCCGCTGCCATTGAGCAAATAGATGCCCGGATTAGCACTGTATTTGCTCCTTCTTCTTCTTCATCTGATCACAATAGGTACACTTAATCAAACGAGAATGAATTCAATAAAAAGGTCTGCGAATGGCTGATTGTTAATATGATGATTAATGGGAGCTCATGTTGATTGCTGATGGAGGTCTAACTTTTCTAGTTCATTGACATCATCCGACACCTTTCAGACTTTTTGTTTTCTCTCTTTCTCATCACATCGTCGCTTGCTCAGACACGCTGATTAGAGTTAGGTACACTTTATGATTGGTCGTTCAACCAACCCAAAATGGAGCGATCCAACTTCAAAGGGTGATGCCGCTTGATCGCAATACATGGGGCGTCTTTTGAGAGATGTTTTGAATAGTAAAATCTTCACAAAGGAGTATTTTTCGACGCAAACATTTATATTGATGTTTCTGGTGTTTTGTGGTATAGGCTGCTGTTGATTTGGTGAGGCATAAATAATCGTCTTTCCGTGTGGCTTAGAATTGTTGGTATTAAGATAGATACAACACAGCAACCCTGAGGGTTTAAAGTGTTAACTATGTCATCCATAAAATATTAGCAGCCATTAATTGAGAAGTACGTTTACCTTTACATAATGCCAATGTCATGGTAGTGCTTTATATGTTAGCTTAAACCGAGGTTATTAAAATTATCAAATTTTACAGTGGAAAATATGAATTTAACATTTTTTATCCTAAATTAATGTGATCTCATTATATATATAATGTACCACGCTTTTATATTTAATAAATCAATATATGACTGAAATTAAATCATGAGGTATCGATATTAATGATACCTGAAGACTTACACTGTGATATTACCACAGTGTTAACACGCTGGGAAATTGTCACAATGTTATCACACTTTTGTTACAACAAATCGTTACCACACTTTCCAAAATCACATGGGTTGCACATGTGGAATTCGAACACTGTGGTAATCACCACATACATACATCATAGTACAGAACACCGCATAGTCCACTGCACTGTGCCCACCAAAAATAACCACCACAATGTGGTATCAACAATATAATCCACTACACTGCGCCCACCGATTAATTCTCTACCACGCTGTGGTATCAGCTATATAATCTACTGCACTGTGTCCACCGGTTAATAACATTATCTACCACACTGTGGTATCAACTACATAGTCCACAACACTGTGTCCACAGATTAATAACGCTTTGGTATCAACTACATAGTGCACCACACTGTGCAGCAATTTTATAACATTGTCTACCACAATGTGGTATCAACTATATAGTCTACCATACTGTGGTGGTATCAACTACATATTCCACTATACACTGTGTCCACCGATTAATAACATTGTCTACCACATTGTGGTATCAATTACATAGTCCACTACACACTGTGTCCACAGATTAATAACACTGTGGTATCTACTACATAGTCCACCACACTGTGCAACAATTTTATAACATTGTCTACCACAATGTGGTATCAACTACATAGTCCACCACACTGTGGTACCCACCACATTATCCACATTCTCTAAAATCACAGTGCCCAGGCCTTCTTCAGTCAGATGGAGCGGAAAAACAGCCAATCGGACAAACGAACATCGACGAAGCTTGCTATAATGAAAAAGGAATGATTCGTATCCCTTTGCTCAGACACGAGTCTCAAAGGACAAGGTTATCTCATCCAGTTGATGAACTTCCAGACAGAATGTTGTAGAACCTTGTCGACGGACTGCTGATGAGCACAAGGCAATAAAGGCGCTTGTATTGATTTACCCATCTTGTCCTTCTGATCGAAAGTTTACCCACGTATGAAGAAACTTTGAAGAATATTAAATCTGACTTTGTAGCTTCTCTTCTTTCGTATTTTGATTATTATTTTTAAAACGTTCCCTTTGGGACTGTAAGACTGAAATAAATCATGGCAAACTATTCCCCATTGTCTTACATTTCAATTTTAATAAGAATAAAAGTTTAGGTGTAAATGTTGAATTTCATTGTCTACTATCATGGAGGACTATTCATGTTTTTCTGCCGAAGGGGTGAATTTTAACGCTGAACTGCTAATATTTAAACCAATTACATTGTACGCTCTATACCAACATAATTTTTAATATATTTTATAAAGGTTGTTTTAGCTCATATAAACATATGAGACGGGAGAGGGGAGGGGGTGGGCTGCAGACCCCAAGTATACGAAATTTCCAATATTTGGGAATTATCTCATATGCCGACGGTTGTAAGACAATTGCTTCTGGTCAATTTCATACACAAACCAAATATTAAACTTTGAATCCGGACCCAAATCTATGTGCATATACCTAATCCTAACCCTAACCTTAAACCCCCATTGCTACGCTAACCCTATAACATTGACGAAATAAGGCCCGGAGCAATTGTCACTGGCGCATATATGTCGGAGCACCATTCGGACACCGAGGTGGTCTATTTTGTAGTTTTTATTATTTTGTCAGGTATATTATGATAACTAAATTTCACTGTCACTACGGTTAATTACCAAGTTTGTTGCTCGCTCGCAAATTCTGGAAATGGTCAATTTTATATTCAGCTAAGAGACGTCAGCCCCCTGGAAAAATTGTGCTCGAACGCTTAGGATTATATGAGTTTTTTAGCTGAAGAGAACAAAATTACGTTAAGCATAATAAGTTTTAAATATATATCAACGCTTTTCTTTAAGAAAAACGGAGACGGATTTTCACTCAAAAACCCTTTCTTTTGATGATACAGGCCTAGAGGTAGGAATTGGTCACAAAATTCACCAGGTGAATATTCCAGAAGAGATAAAGTTATTGAAACGAAATTAGCCCAGGTGCATGCGAATCTATTCATGAGTGAAATGTTGATTTCGAGGGATTTTCGCACTGAGTGGCGTACTCATGCGACTGATCAGACAGCGAGCAACCATGCACGAAACTGAACGAGTGGGACCGCGTTTTTGTGGCGTACAGATCGAATCTGGTCATGCACAAAATCAAGGAAGTGGGACTTCTCCAGGCAAGTAATGACAAACACGAATGTTACCTGTGGCTCTCCTGCCTTGAGTGATGAAGTCAGACAAAATGAAAATAGGCGAAGAAGATGAAAAAGAATTGGGGAAAATATAACAACTTAGTGAACAAATGTGAGCAACAGTGTATTCTACTTACAGTAGAAATAAATTGTCCTAAGCTGGATGATTATAAAAAGATGGAGGTTAAAGTCATTGAAAATAATAATTTAATCTCAACCTAAATTAAGAAAATGAACCTGTTTGGTACGGTGGTTCATAATATCTTGTTATCAGTATTGTAATATTCTTGAAACATAACGCTTACACCACAGAGATGTAACATACATGTAGATCTCTATGGCTTACACCCACTAATAAATATATTACATGTCAACCTTTAGGTGTTTCAAGTTATCACATGTCATCTGTGATCGCCTATATTGTAAGTATTAGATACACGGATGGATTCCTTTGATTGAGAATATCATCACCCCGATGCTTGCTTATTACACTGTTTAATCCATTCAATAGTTCAATTCAACTTCAACTTCAATTTCCCTACTGTAACCAAAAACAGCCAAAACAGAAGAGACCATTTTAATGTGATCCGTGTTACGAGTAGTCGGATGCGATGTCGGTAACTCGACAACTCGACATCGTCTTCCCTTTCATTTTCCCCGTCAGAGAACGAGAGCCATTCATGGTTATACATGTTGAAGACCTGCAAAGTTCGAGTTGAGTGAGGTCCTTATAGAATGTTCCGTGGAGTGGGATTGCCGGTGTAATTCCAGATCCGAGAAACCCGCAGGTCATAAGAGGCTAAGAGCCGATCCCACCGCTGCCGCCATTAACGTCCCTCGTGCTCTTTGCGTATAGAGGACTACGCTAGGAAGGACAGTACGCACTACTCTATTTGCAGCAGTTACTACTAGCAGTCCCCAACTAAAAGGGGTTGTGCTCTACACTACCATCAACATATTATTGATAATAGCAATGTTAACCTGTCCTAAGGCAAGTGCACGTTTCTGGGCTGTGTCGCGCCCTTAGGGGGTAACATCTCATCTCGTCGGGATCTTAGTTTGGTAAAAGACGCGCAATTCACTGCGTGTTTACCTCCTGGAATTAGCCAGGCTACAGACAGGGGTTGTCTATTTTTCTGAGACGCCAAAGGATATCTTCGTGATCAGTCAGAAAAGCAAGAAAATATATAGCACCGTCAATAAAAAAAAAAATTCCTTATTCATTTTCCAGAGTATGTTTTAATACAGTCTATATCATCCTATGAAAATATCTGTGTCTGAAGATGGACGCTCCACCCCATACTTTCCCAATCTTGGTAATGGCAAACTCTTGATGTATTTATACTAAGGATTTCCACCAACCCCCCTTGGACCCATGAGGACCCATGCAAACACGGATTAATGCAGTTACCTCATAATTGCAGCATGCTATTTAAGTCCATACATTACCAACAGTTTGATTAATTAAAATGCTATTGCTATATGGTATGCCTATACTGGTTTTCTTTTCTTATTTTTTACATGAGGAGCTACATGAATGATCTTATATTTCTAGGGTCCATGCAAGGCAGTTAAGTTACCATATTAATGGATGGTCATTAAGGAAAGGGGTGACTATGTAGCACGCAAATTTGTCTATTTTTAATAGATTCATTTGTCTTAGCACAAGCAAATAATTAAAATGCATTGTTTTGGGGTTTTTTTTACTGGTGTAACACTATTGCTATTTTAGGAGATGGTACATCTCTCGGAGAGGGTTACTAGCTTCCATTCATATAAATCAGAAAGGTGAAAGCAACGTGCTAGTCTGTCAATCGAATATCAATGAAGCGAACTGTAAAAGCGACGCTTCATTTGCAAATCATGCGTAAAAGCTGTTCTCAATTCAACCAGTTTGCCCCCTGGGGTTAGGAATGTGGCTTCCAACAGATAAATTTTTGGTGGTTTGCAAATTACCCAAATTTCCTCTAATTTTTGATAAATTCATGATATCAGACTATTTGTCAAAGATATATTAAGTTTTAAAACGAAATGCTAACCACATTTTATCACTTCAACGTTCTTTTATGCAGTACACGTAAGCTACTGACAATCCTGAAATATTTATTTGCTTTTTAGCGCAGGCCTATACAAAAATTATAATACAAACCTTAACAGACAATATCTTCAGTTATCACTTGTTGATCACTTGATGTGAATTATTTTAAAGTCACATTTTCATCATTATTTCAAATTATTCATCTACAAAAGATTTAAAAAATCTTTTTATTTCACAAGAAATCTTCCACCAATCTGTGAATATTTAGTTATCTGTCCTTAGAATATGTTTGTCCGACCAGAAAAGGAACTTTGATTCGCAAACTATGTATAGTTTTTTGCCTTCACTTGTCTCTGTAGTAGAATTACAACCAATATCGTTAACGTGTTAATTTCTGGCGCGTACAGGCATGACAGGTTGAACATAAGAATGGATATATTCAAAAATGCTCAACGATCACTGTCAGAAATCACTGGGGTCTCATGGCGATATCCGAAGGTGTTTCTTGTTGAAAGATATCCCAACACAGCAACAGTCCATGCAACTCCTTGGTTTAAAAAAAAAGGGCATCGTATCATTGGTTACATCTGAATAATTCCATGGCATGTTGATAAGCACTCATACTGTAACCCTATCAGCCATTTTACTCTTACTTCAAAAAAGATGTCATTACCCTCATGTAATTTCATTTGGGAAAGTGCCAAGAAGTTATACCGAATGGTAGATGATGTAGTAAATACAAACGATTGTGTATTATGAGGGTCTGGGGAGCGTTTCATCAAGCGTTTTGTCAGTGATTTTTACCGACTAATTTGCTCTCAGCCAATCAGATGCAAGGATTTCAGTAGCTTATAACAGTTGTCGGTAAAAATCACTGACAAAACACTTGATGAAACGCTCCCCTGGAATGATTTAAAAATTTAATAAATCTTGCTAAAAATCGTAAGCAATTAAAAACCACCGGACACCGATATGGGTACATGGAACTACACAAAAGCAATACTTTTCATTTAAAATTGCTACTATGGCCTTTGTTCAGAATGTTATAAAAGCTCACAAATTATATCAAAACTTTACCAGAGCTCGGTCTTCTTTCGAATCCATGCCTGTATTTTATGATGAAGCTAATTTGCTAGTGACAGTCAATCTTTTGAATCACGATTTGTTTGAATGAACGATATACATGAAGAAATTTGAGAAAGAGTAACAGCCAAACTGTATTCACGACTTTGAGCATGTTGATTCCTCAAGATCACCTACATTGATACCAAGAGACATAGAGGTGACTGTCCTGGTCTGCACTTTTCCACTGTATCCACCCCCTTTCGTCCACTCTTAAACGATACCGGTACAAAAGATTCAAACATTTACACAGTCCAGACACATATGAGTCATGGAATGATTCTTCCAGCTCTGTGACTTCTGAATATTGCTATGGTTTCAGAGTTCAGGAGAACTCTTCAAGATCACCAGCGTTGAATTTTACGAGGAAGTACGGCTTTTGGTCACATGGCAAAGACTGAATACTATCCCTCTTTACGAATATACAATAAAAAGGTTTTTTTTTTTCTTCAACTACTGGTAAATCGAATTCTGATTTTATTAGTCATGATGAGCCAATAATCGCTGGGGCGTATACGCTGCCACCAGTGTAATGTCATTTTGTCCTGAGCTTGGCAGGTATATCGAGCGCCTGATGCCGCTAAATTCAGCCGTCTTTAGGTGAAACATCTATCTCCAGAACATATTGACGGAAGACTTTAAAGCTGTTCACACATTTGGATCAGGAGGAAGAGTCAATAGGCACAGAGTGGTTCCCAATCCCTATTATGCTGCTAAAGCCATGAAGTGTACTGAGACACATGATGAGAGAAAGGGTTGGGAACCCGTCTTAAGCGTGTGGTTGTCCCGATGGACATCAATGAATGCTGGTCTGTGGGAACAAAGCTCAAGAAATGAACATTATTGAGAGATGGGAGTTTATTGATCGAATGTTGCGAATAACCCCATCGCCGATCACGGTTCCCTTGAACTTTGAAGTCAATTATAGGCATGAATGAAAACCTTTCTTGGAAGTTCAACACATGTCAAATAAGATTTCCTTCTCATGTGCCTTCAAATGTATATATTGGTCAAGAATGTTTCAACTCCCCCCCCCCCCCTCCCCAATCATACCCACTTTACTTTATTTCTTTTTCACCTATTCGAAATTCAGAGGGAAAAAAATTGGAATGAAGTATCTATAAGAGCTCACTATCTTTTCATATAAAAGTATCTTTCTATGGATGGATTTTAATATAAAAAATGTGTTCCGGATATATTCATCACGATTCAGTATGAGTGTAATAGAGTTTGTTATTCATACTTATTGAATATTAATGAGTTCATTTCATGTAAATTTCCTTTAATTCATCCACTTAACGAGATCGGATCAAGAACAAAGGGCTTAGAATATTCTCAAAATAGAAATAATCAAAATCAAATGGAGAGAAATTAAAAGGAAATTGCAGTGTATGTATTTCACTCGTCACTGTTCAATCAATTTCTTCACTGTAATCTCTTCATACCGTATGCTCTATTCGACCAAATCCGACATTACGATGTAATTCATTCATCGTCAATTCCTCATTTCTATTCATAAAATAGCATATTTTGTTTTCAGAAAAGCTTCACAATAGCCTTTATATTATGAAATTTCATATTAATCCATATTAATGAAGGAAAAAGCAAACAAAGAAATGATTTTAATAGTTAGTTAGTTCCCATCTACCGTAGATTGGTGACTGTAATTTCGCCAAACAATTACTCGTATCATTGTCATTTTGATTTAGCCAGCTTTCCATAATTCATCTAAATTTTAGAGAAGTTATATTCATTCATAGTTGCTTTTATACACGTACATATTATGTGTATCATGCATTTATTTTGGAGACATGTAATTTAATCGTTTAACTTTGCTCGCCAAATGCTTCATTTCATTAGTAACTTTATACAATAATCAGAAGTATTAATGAAATTCATTTGAAAAATATACTCCCTGAAAAGATACTATTTCAATCTCCAATGTCAGTGTTCTTGGTTATAGTTAGTAACAAATCCCTCATGTCTATTCATTAAAAAAAGTGTAGAGATGTAAACTGAATTGAATTAATGTTTGATTCTATTTTGTACATTTCATTATTTCAAATTAAACATAGTCATTCGAGTGCAGCCTTATGATTGATAGTAAAAGAAAATCACTATTAGTGTAACGACCGTTGCACTTTCCTTAACATCCAGATGGATGACACTGAAATGACTATGAATGGTTACCTAGGCAACAGAGTTGCCTTGACCACCAACCACATGAAGTCCTCCAAACCCTTATTGACCATGGAGATACCCGCTCCTGGGGCTGATATTGACAGGAGGGTCACCCTCCTCTAAAAATATTAATAATTCACTTCTCCCGTCTTACTCTCTCTCTCTCTCTCTCTCTCTCTCTCTCTCTTGTATGTCCTGTGTCCTATCTCCTTGTCAATAACATCATTATACTTTTCCGTGTCATATTCTGTCTATATTTTGCCTCTGGGTCACCCTTCTCTGGAAATATCAATAATATCCCCTTCTCCCCCCCCCCCCCTCTCTCTCGCTCTATATATATATATCTCTCTCTCTTTCTCTTTTGTATGTCCTATGTCCTATCTCCTTGTCAATAAGATTATTATACTTTTCTGTGTCATCTTCTATCTCTATTTTGCCTTTGGGTTATTAGAGGAAGTTGTATTGATGACTTCTTCAGTGAGAGACACTTCCCGCCCAAGGATAGGGACAGTCTAAACACTTGAGTCATAGGTGCCTTAAGATGGCGGGCAGTCAACCTGTCTTCAAAATTTACTTAGAGAGATATTGGTGGAAAGGAAACGGTATACTGCCAAATATATCGATTTTAAAATGACCTTTACATATCACATCTGTAGAATCTCAAAATGAATATTTCTGAAGGAAAGTGGCAATATTGATAATGACGTGCGACCGGTGGCTGCATAAAAAGGTCCAAATGTTGTTTTATCAATTATCTGCAAATATTGGTAATCGTGAAAATGGTAGAAATGAAACAGTATATATTGCAAAACATATTGATTTCAAAATTTGACCTCGTATCTCATAACAATAGCATTTCAAAATGAATATTGTTTTCGAGTAAGGTTACATCACTGATAATGATATGCAACGAAGGAGCGGAAAGGAATAGTCTAAATGTTGTTTTATTCATTATCTTAAAGAAACTTTCAATTCATTACTAAACCGTTTTCAGTTGTATTCACATTCGTGATAATGGTATCTATCATAACTCTTCAAAAATAAACAAGGAAAAGAAGGAAATCATATGATTATAATCATTATATCAATGTGTTAATAGAAACTCAAAGGTTCTAAACAACAAAGAAATCCACAAGAGGACAATCACGTGACTATCAAATATCTTTCTACAAAAAGTACTTGATAGTTAGAGATTGGGGGGGGATTTCAATTCTTCTTCTTCATTAAAAAAAACACATGCAGTTATGATAAACATTATAAGGGCTATGGCTATCAAACACGAGATGCATGTCTCATCACGTTTACACTCTTATTGCAAAGTTAGCATTTTAAGCTTAGCCTTTATTACTTCGTACCATTCAGTGGATCAAGTGAACTAAATATTTCATTCTTCCTAATTCTCAACAACATAAAATCCTCATCGATCCCAGCTAGTCGAATACAAAAATCTCCATTTCATATCTGGTGACCCTCCAGAATAGATCCGGCTTCATGATGCTGTGTCGAGTAGTATCGATTGACTTAAAGAGAAGGTTGATCATCAAGTATTTCGTCAGTGATTTTTACCGACAAATTTGCTCTCAGCCAATCAGATGCCAGGATTTCAGTAGCTTATAACAGTTGTCCGTAAAAATCACCGACAAAACACTCGATGAAACGCTCCCCTGGTAAACGTGGTAAAGGTGACTATTAATTTTAAAACTTTACGATTCTCTTTGTACGAGTTTGGAAGAATATCACTATGTCCTGTGAAAAGAATTGCTCTTAAAATGCCCTCGTATTCGAAATATGACGACAAATAGCAAAAGTATTTGGACCAAAGATTCACGCCACAGGTGTGTAGTCCATTGTCTGTGTGCAAGTGCAGTTGACTTTCAACAAGATCGAGTCAATTTCGTATCATTTTGATGATTCCGAAGCCCTCACATTATACACCAATTCTTACATGCTACATTATTAACCTTTCTATGTGCTTCCCAGACAATTTTTTTGTTCACAATGTAAATAGCACGACTCTCAACGCAGCTTTCTCTTTGAACAGAGGGGAAAGATGTCCGCACCCACCGCGCTCTTCTCGACCCCCGGGCCAGGGAAGCGGAGATAAGACAGAAAACACCGTGTAATTAAATAGTGGATATTGAGTATTAGCGCTGAACCTGTCATGTCATGATATTAATGTTCCGAGGAAACTCTGAATTTATCAAACAACGTGTTCAGACAACCGACTGGGAGGTTGCTCTGTGAACTCACTTTCATTCACAAGCCAGCATGGCAAGTCTCCAAGATGTCCTGTATATTTTCATGAATGAACTTATCGTTTGCGTAATGTAGCAAACGTTGAGATCACTCATGTTCTGAAGAGACATTCTCTTTTTTGCAGACCTGATTCGTTATGAAACGGTCTTTAGAAACATAAAGAAATTTAAGGTGTATAAGCATTTTTTAAGGGAAAATAAGAAGACAACTAGCACATGCTAAAAAGTATGTTATATCTACTTACATAAAAGTTTATGAATGATATTGGGAAGTATTGGTTAAAATACTTCACAAAGGAGAATTTAAAAAAAGAAAGAGACGGGGATATATAGGACGGATAAAATGACATGGTAAGAGAGATCGAAAGAGAGAGAGAGAGAGAGAGAGAGAGAGAAAGAGAGAGAGAGAGGGAGAAAGAGATGATTTTGCCATTGATTCAGAAGGGAAAAAATGCTTCTCTTAGAATTCAAATCAATCATCTAAGTACGCATGGTAGAATAAGGTTCAAGTTATTTAAAGAAGAAGAGATATTTACCAGACGATAGATAAACTATAGGGAGTTTCAATAAGTAAAACATCTGAAAGTGGCAATAAGCAGGATAAGAAATGAAAGGAAATGCCACTATCTATACAGACTCGAAATACAGTTAATTCTCTACGAAATAATGATATACATGTATGTATCTTTTGTTCCTAACAATCTAATCATCACTACCAAGAGGGCAGAATCTAGTGTGAACGCATCATTTCTGTGTAGTTTGGGATTACCCCTACTTAGTATGGGAGACACGTATGTATGGCAGTTCGCGCGCTGCAATCTGATAGGTGCTCCAAAAATGAAACGTATAGTAAGAATTGAGGGGAAAATTGTAGAGTGGTTGCCATCGTGGAGAATGAGACACAAAGAAACTGTGAGAGAGTATATTAAAAAGGGTGGTGGAAAGGGGATTAGAAAAGGGAAGGTGGAAGATTTGGACGAAAGAAAAGGGAAAAGAGAGAGAGAGAGAGAGAGAGAGAGAGAGGGGGGGGGGGGGGGGGGTGAGAGTTCTCGATAAAAAAGAGAACAATGTATGAACATGATCAATGAGTACAAAGGACAGCCATCATATTCATAATCGCAATAAATCAACACAGATATGGCTAGTATATGAATAAAAGTAAATATTAAACTAATAATCCTAATTAAAAAAATCGGATGATAAACTGGCTAATTATAATCTTTTAACAGAACTGGGGCCTGTAATATAAAGAGATACAATCAATCTTACCATTGATATCAATCGTAACTAATTCATAAGTCTATGGCAAACTATGTACTGTTGATCGTAAGATTGAATGTATTGTTTTACAGGGTTGGAAAAAAGTTTGGAATATTTTTTTTGGCGATGAGTATGTCTGATTTTAAATACTAGTTTCTACTATATTGTGATGAATAATTCATCCAAATCGGATTAACTGTGTTGAATAAAGTCTACTGTTCCATCTTGTACCAAAGATTACGTAATATTGTTAAACATGTTACAATGGCTGACCAATGAACCACATGTCAGATTTGCTCTATTTGTGTTTGAACATCTTGTTATACATTTCTGTACTTCACGTGGAATTTTGAAAAAGCTACGTGCAGTTTGCAGTCATTTTGAGGACTTCGGTATAGCAATTAAACTGTATCTGATTATTTAACTTTTTCGTTAGACATTTGCAAAAACAGCAAATATACGCTTCCGAATTCCAAGTGGACCTCTGCACTGTGTGATAAGCCTGATTTTTAATGTTGTGCTTTTAAAGTTAAAAAGGGACACATATCTTTTATTTGAACCTCAAAGAAGAACTTAAAATGACGAGGGATATGTTTAAGACAAGAAATAATTCTTGGAATAAAAATATTCCAAACTTTTTTCCAACCCTGTATGTTACAGGCCCTTGATGTACAAAAGGGAAAAGAGGGATATGATAACGAAATCAAACTATTAGTTTATTAAAAAAAAAAAAACACTGGATATTGACCAAGAATACTTAACAGCTTAGTATCCAAAATGGTAGGTCCTGAGAGAGAACAGAATGCAATAGGAAAAATTAAAAGCTAACTGTGTCGGTGTGTGTGTGTATGAAAGAGAGAGAGAGGGGGGGGGAGAGAGAATGGAGAGAGATAGTAGAGAGAGTGCGTGAGAGAGAGAGAGAGAGAGAGAGAGAGAGAAAGAGAGAGAGAGGGAATGGGGAAGAGAGATATAGAAATGGAAAGGACGAATTAGGACACAAAAAGAAAAAAAAGAGAAAGGGAGAGAGAGAGAGAGAGAGAGAGAGAGAGAGAGAGAGTATAATGAGAAAATGATAACCATGAGGTTCTACGTTAGAGAAAAAGGGGGGAACATAGTGATGACAGAGTTGATAGTCTGTAGTAATATGTATTCATATCGGGGGCCCTTGTTGGACCGTGATCGTATTATCCGTCTACCACGCAACGACTGAAACAACAAAACTAAAATCATATCTCGGCAGCTAGATTGAGTTATGTCGGTGTTGACGAGGCCCACAGAGAAGCATCTAGAAAAATGATACATGCTTAAACAACTTCATAATCATGATCATGAGGAAGAGCGAGATTCATGTTTCATACGGTATGATACTCATACGGTGCACTTGATTATTCATGTCTATTCGATTTGAATTATTCATAGAATTCAGATTTTGACACATTTTCAGTGTCATTACCATGATCACGTGACCTAAAATTTACCTCCCCCCCAAAAAAAAACCAAAAACAAAAAACAAAAAACAAAAAAAAACCCGCCCTTTGTCTCGATGAGTCGATGCCTCTGTGACGCTGAGACACTGTGCACAGAAGCCTGAATTCGGATCAACCCGAATAATTTTTGAGAAAATAAAGAAACGAAGACAATGGCAATTCAGTGAAATAGCCTCAGTAGACGTTATGAAAAATTCATCGTGGGCGATAGCAAAATAATTGTCATTAAAATGAAGATATCATCAACGAAACTGGGCTTTCACCATTGGTCTGACGTAAGAAGCGAAGTAAGAGTCAATAGCTCTTTGAAGAACTTTCCAACATGTTCCAGGGGATACAAATACTTCCAGTTAGGCCGTGACATTATTCTACTATGGAAACGCAACTTATTAAACACTTATCGTCAGTCATGTCGGTAGCCATTCTGTTCTTTCCAAGTAGTTTTTTTTTTAACCCACTGAAACTTACCATTTGTAATACCTCTTTGATGTCTTTTCAAAATGATATTCACATCATACTAAAATAATTAAAGACAAAACTTTGTGGTCGCATCAATACAAAGTAGAAGGAACTACCCCAGGAAGAAAACCCAGAACCAACCTCCAAGAGCCAGAGTGTACAAGAAAAGAAACAGGGTGGCGAGGACAACATGAAAAAGTAGCCTTGGATCTTACCTCACTGTCATCATCGTATTTCCGAAGAGGTGTTTGATATCCTTTTGATCTGTAGTATATGATCTGGGCCAGATCGGTGTGGATGTCCCCTAGATAGAGGGTCTCGGACCGCCGTACTAGACCGGTCACTTCCACTCGTCGTTCGTAGATTTCTTGTCGTATCAACTGGAGTTCGTTCATAGTGAATCCCAGACCCGGTGTGCAGTCTATCTGGACGACGTCTCGTGAGTTGTCCAATACTATGTATTTTCTGAGAGAAAGAAAAAGAAGAAATCACATCATGAGAGAGCTATCCACCAAGACTTCAAGTTCATCAGGTTTCTGACGATCAGTTGGGAATCATCCATCGGCTAATCAGGACCAGTCACTTGAGAATACAAAGGTGGCATCTTGATGATAATTCAAGGACAACGAACCCCTCGGACTATCAACCTCGGAAAAGTATCCCTGGAAACTTTCGTTATGACAACTACCCCTATTGTAAGGCACGTGATTCATGTAGTTACCTGAGGGTTATAGAAGGAAATCGTAATGGGGTAATTATCAATAGTGGTAGGTGTTCTAGGGGTCATAATTGGTCGTTGCTAATTTCAATGTGATTGATTCTATGATACTACAATAGAGGCAAACTCTTATCGTCGTACCTGAAAATAGCGAGGGGTTGGTTCGGTTCCACCATACCTGGACAGCTTCCATTCAGCTGCCGTGCCAGCATCATGGCGAATCGGTCCTGGAACACTGTCAAGGTGACCTTCTCCATCTCGTACACGGCTTCGTTCGCTCCATCGAGGGCGTAGGTGAGTCCACCTACGGTAAGCTGGCCCCGGATGCGGTAGGAGTAGGCTGGGGACTGGCACTGGTTGTCGGAGTAGTAGAACTGGTAGAAGGTGAAACTGTGGTCCGAGTGGAACTTGTAACGGCGGGTGAGGAAAGCTGGTCCTGGCCTTGTCTCGCAGCTGTAGTGAAGAAAGAGGCGAAAATGTAATCCCAGATATGTTACTATTCACGTTTTACATGTTTTAATGGCCTAGAATTGTGATAATAAAAAAATAACTGTTCTTAGGCATCATCATCATCATCATCATCATCACCATCATTATCATCCTTACAATCATTATCATCATCATCACCGTCATCTTCATCATCATCATCATCATCATCATCATCACCATCGTCATCATCATCATCATCACCATCACCATCATCATCGTCATCATCATCATCATCATCACTATCACTCACCATCATTCACCAATCACCATCATCATCTACCTTGAGTATCGTCGGGTAAGGAGGTATCGTCGATACCATTACCCATTCATCTAATTTTGTATACATCAAACTGCATGGGAATGAACAATTCTACCGTATAAGTATGGGCCTCTTCCCTCTGTGCCTTCTCTGCTACTCTCAATAGCATTCCTTCTTTGCCATTCTCTTTTGAATTTTCGTTAGACATGTTACACTAGAAGTTTAACAAAGAATGCACACTTCTCTGTCTCTTTTTTTACCATTTCAGTCTCTGTTTTTCTGCACTTGTTTAGTTCTTGCTTTTTTATTTGCCATAAGCAATACCGTCTGCCCCATCAATAGCCCCGCAACCACCAACACCATCAGGACCCCTCACCAGACAACATTATCCCTCCCCCAACAACCACATCTTCTCCAATCTTTTCAATGCAACATTAATCTTCATCACTGATACCGCGATATGTATATCATGTTATGAGGGGGAAATGATTCGTCTCTGCAAAACCGTTCATGAAGCAAGATGGAGAAGAAAAATCTCGGATAATGACAGGTAAAATCGTTCAAATTGACCGAAAAACTAAAAGTCACACGGTTCATTAGGGTGATCGTTCATCCCCGCGTCCGGGTAAGTTCATTACCCCCATTCCGACTGTCATATTGATAGTCTTTACACTTCAGACACAAAATCATGAATCTTTGTTCAATACCATGAATGTTAAAGGCTTGACTGCATTTTTTTATATAAAATGATAAATTTTCAATATATCTGAGAATGTACTTCTCTCTTTTATCATTGCGGGAAAACGAAACATTTCAACCTGTGTTGTAACTTTCAAGTCGATGTTATTATACGACAGAGGAATATTCAGAATTATTACTATTCATTAGTCATTACTACCTCATCATACTGTCATATCAGCAGCACTTTAAGAACGTTAAATGAAACAACAGGGTGTGACCTTTCGAGACTACCTCGGTCAGACGGTTTGACACGTACGTACAGCATCGATCGATAGAGGGAGATTGTACAATCTAATTAAGATATCAACTCATCGCTTAGCCAGCTTTCCAAATGTATGTCAAGCAATAACTGGCCATCTAATGTCGATGGTGAGGGTTAAAATGGCGACGGGGCAATCAAGGGCACAATTTAATCCCAAAATCCACTCTGAGAGGGATAAAATACGATATATCAATATACGTGTATTGATCAACGGGATTTGTTAATTTAGGCCGTTATGAGACTTACTTGATGTTGCCCTAACTGATTTGCGTTTTGAACACATGCAATTCACGATTGTTCGAGGATTTAAAAAAATGCTTTGAAACACATGCTTAGGGAGTATTGCGCTGTATTGTACTGTAAATGAAAGAGAGGGTAAATAAAGTTGCATCCTTTAAAAATATAAGCATCTAAGACTCATGGTTTTGATTAAAACTGTCCTAAATAACCAGAAAAATGGTCTGACTGTCATGTCCGTTACGCTGGAATTTCCCAATTGCATTTTACGTATGAACGATATGAGCAAGAGGGGGGGGGGGGGGGGGGGTGAGGAAATCTAAGGCCTGGCTCACACGAGGCGTCAGTGATTGGTGGGTATTTTTCCGCGTCATGAAAAGAATGATATCGTTCATAGAGTGACTGCAAAATAAATGAGTGCAAACAATAATTTTGATATCTTGTGTATGAGTCAAGTACATTCACAGGCTCGGTTAGCGCTGGTAATAACGCAATCAAAGTGATACTTCGTATCCACTTATCACTGTTATATAAAATACAGAAATGTGAGGCACTGGGCTTATACGTCATTTTAGTTTGCGGCGGCGGGTTTTAACCCCTTTCGAGACAATTGACTGCATTTTGTGGTTTGGCTCAATAACTTTTGATTCAGACTGTTAAAATTATACAAGATGCATGAGTAGAAAGAGCAAATATTTCTGCACACACTGTGTCCATTTTTGTTGAATGACCATATTGCATTTAATACCAGGAATTATAAAAAGGAAAATAAGCTTTAAAATCTTTAACTTCAACTTTTCGATAAAATTTTAAAGCATGTATATTGTTTTCAAAGACATTACACCTTATTAGAACCATATAGCACGAACGAAAAAGATTGTCAGGTTGCCAATTTGAAGAACAAAATGTGATCAATTTAGTCCTTAAATAATTCCTGTCCTGAAAGGGTTAAGGTGGCTTACTGCGTCACGTGTGAACGAGCCTTTATTACGTCAGTGTCCAAGGATGGTCCAAGGATGCTAAATGCATCTTAGCAAGATCTAAGGACCATCCTCCTCCTGCCGCCTTCATCATCCATGCTCCAATTAGTGAATTAGTATAAATCTTTAATGTGTTCTCTCGGAGGATATCCTACAGAATGATGATGCGAGGGGTGGGTAAGAGTCAAATCTCCTTGCGTGATTGTTCTATCCTCGTGGGCATTTTATGAATTAAGATGATATTTGGCGATTTCTTTTTATTGCCAGCGTTTCTGTTGTTTCGCAGTCGGTTGTATATTCCTATCATATCATCTATAAACATAATAACGAAAGATACAAAAAACTATGTTATGCATGTATTTGGATTCTACTCTTTAATCACAAAAGATGAGTATTTTACACAAATTCATTCAATGTGGATAGTCTGGTGTGAAAACTAAAACATAATACACGAAGTAACAACTGATCTCATGAGGAAACAGAAATGAGCTCATAGATTGAGAGTTGACGAATGTTTCTTTAATGATTGAGAAAATATTGGAGCAGACAAACAGACAAACGAATTAGATGTGAAGATGGATAATTGGAGAAAAGAATAAATACATGTGAATCCATCAATGTTCTACTATAGGTATGGTACTACGAACAGATTTTGTTAACCTTTCTTTTCTGTGGTTCACAAACTACATAATTTTCTTTCAAACTTCATAAATACACTGCACTTGTATGTTTTCTAATCAAATAACTTAGTACTACTATTAAAATCAAATAGGCAGCTGTGTAGAATAATATTCTATATCATAAACTACCCCCTTTAACATACGCAACATACTTCGCCAATGTTCTGGCCTCCAGAAATAACATTGCTCTTGTTTTTCTCTCTTGCTCTGGAGTGTTGACAAACTTGGTTCTCTATAAATAATATCCTCACATAATCACCTGCGGATTCTTGACACAGCGAGGGATCAGTGGTGTCCTTGGTCGAGTCAAGATCGAGAGAGTTTGGACTTGGGGCGAATTGATTATGATATCTCAGAAAATATGTTAGATAGATGAATTCCCACTACTCACATGTATCTTCAATATGAAATATGTAAGATGAAAGCCCTTGTACAATCTTTGAAAGCCTAAATTTTTTTAGTAAAATCTCTTACATTTAAGTTCGTAAATAGCAAGATGCTCTGAGCTGGTCCCGACTATTCTTTCCGTTTTCTTCTTCATCAAGCAATCGAAGGTGAAAATAATATCAATTTTGCTTAATGATCTGACTTGCCTTTTTAACTTTTTGAAACTAGTGTGATTGTTCAACGATGCACTTATGTAGTACAGTTTTGAAATGATAACCTAACAATAAAGAAACAGAGAATAATTACATTTGGATATTGGCATGGAAGTCTACTCTTTTTGGAAAGTCCCATTCCTGCAATCCTGGGCCCTGTTTCACAAAACTTGTTATCAATGACAATTCACAGTAATTGATATAAGCTACTGAAATCATTGAATTTGATTGCCTGAGAGCAAATCTGTTATAGAAATTTGGCACTTTGTTATTGATAACAAACTTTGTGAAACGGCGCCCAGATACGCAATGGCTTTACGTGGCGGATCTACGACAAATAGGTCACGTGATAAACTTTGTGCCAATGTTCGCTTCCCTTTCTGTGAGGATACGTTTCGTTCACACTTCCAATTTCTCGAATCCAGACTTCTGGAATCCAGATTTTGTGATGATTCGAATTCGTCTGAATCCACCTGTTGTTATTGTCACTCGATAACATTGTTTTCAAAGCATTCGTCACGGCTATAACATTCGTCACATTCTCATACTCTTCCGAGGATTGACTAGCATGCATAGCGAGAGTGTGTTCATACCGCGAGGTTACGAACCACACGGTATGTGATAAATCATGATTGTCCATCATGGTTAAAGGAATAGTATCGACTATCGGCACTGAAAAAATGATCGATAACTCAATTTCTGATAACTTCATGCAAGAATTTCAAAATGTCTTATAGGCTAACACGAATTTTGGCTTGAGACTCTATTTCATATCATTTCTTTCGGTCATACCAGTCCACTTTTAACAACATCATGTTCGTCCTACCTGATATTCCCATGGAATATATTACTAAAGGTAAGACGTGAACTTTGACCTCTCTATGGTAGCTTTCATGCAAGAATACACCTGCTATTTCACGCTTCTCTGGTAAGGAACGACCCGGCGTTCTCCAGATGGTAAAATTTTTAGTCTCTCAAAAAAGGCGCCATTCGTCGGGATCTACTGATTAGTCTCATAATAAGGAGATCATTTCTGAGACCTTATTTCGTTTGAATAATATTTCAGTCCTGATTACCTCCTGCCCATATATTTTTTTCAAGTCTTGATCCCTAACGTATTGATTCTTGCAAATTTGCTCTGTCCCTTCCTTAACTAAAATTTGGCTTACATTCCAACGCGTAGACAGGAAATAGTTGATACGTGTGGATAGATTATGCATATGCTAACTGAAATATAAATGAGTAAAAAAGACGGATAATGGGATGGTTCAGATATAGAAATCACTTACTTCATTTATAGATTCATGTCAAACTCTTACTTGGCTTGCACTACATATTCGAACAAAATCCAAGAGATATGATATGAAGTAATACTGAATTTTTATAAACAAATAATAAACGGTCTCTATCTTCAGACTAATTTCCCTAAACAGATGTTAGTCAGCCTGAGGGGTGAATGAACCTGAACTATATTCAATTTGATATTAAGACCATAAAATAGATGCCCGCCTTAGCGAGAAGACGGCAGGAAATGACCAGAGAAAAATGAATGTAATTGCCAGACCAGACCAAACCGAGAAGCCAGGCTTGCCAATCAAGAAGAAAACACACTTGCTATTAATTGAGAGTTGGTAGATAGGACGGGGTGGGGATGCGGGTAGTTGAACTTTAAAGTACCCTTTCTCATTTTATAGTTGAATATTAAATATATACGTTTCTACGAAAATTACAATGGAACTTTTGAACGATTATACTAGCGACACCCATCAGCAACATCTTACACCCTCTCTATTGCTTTCACAATATTACCCATTCTAAGGCTACATGCTGTTGATCTACATCCGCTTCCTCTTCATCTTCATTTACCATCACCACCACTAGTTCACCATAGGTTCATTACTATTCCACCATCAGTCCACCACCACTGTCATTAACCACCATTAATAAACACCATCATGATAATCATGTCCACAACCACCACGACTATCACTATTACCACCACCACGACCACCACGAAATCACGACCAGTCCACCATTACTCCTCCACAACTAGTCCACCACCACCAATATCATTAGCCACCTTAAAAACACTACCACCCACATCCATAGTCATCATCACAACCACAACCACCACGAGCACAACCAACATAAACATCATCACCACCACTACCATCATTACCACCACAACCACCATCACCAACACCACATCTTCACTACCAAAACCACCACCACCACCACCACACCTTCACCACCACCAACACCACTATCACCACCACCACCACTACCATCTCCACCCCCTACCTACTCCAACTTCGATAAAGAAATTCACACAGTTCTGATGCTTCATTCACTCACTTCCCAAGCTCTCCTCCTCCTCCCCCCTCCCCTCTTCATCCCCCATCTCCCCATTCTCCGCCTCCTCTTTCAGTCCTCAATCTCCCCGCATCTCACATTAGCCCATAACCGACGACCAGGTGTTAAGCCGCATGCGATGACCTCTTGATGTAGCCCTCGATTTACTGAACGACCTCCCCTAATGAATTATGACATCGTTAGCGATTGAAACAGTTGTCGAGCCGCGGGTTACAGATGTTTTCAAGTAACCTATCAAGACTGCCATTTCAAATATTATCGTCCTGATCATGGTCATACCCGAATTAAACCGACCTTATAATACCTTCGCATGCTTTCTCGTTAATACATTTCAAGCATCTAGTTAATGAGATAACTGTATTAATAACCATGGCCAGTCATAAAACATTCGATGAATAAATTGCAGAATTTGGCGGTCCAGGCACACTCAACAGAGCAAATGACCTACATGCAGGTCGTCAGATATTTCCAATAAAAATCTGTACATTTCCATTTTGTTTTTGTGTCTTATTCCCACAATAATCAATACGGCAAATTCGCAACTATGAATTTTGGAAATAATAATCCTATAGAACAACGAAATAGTCATAGTAGAAAACATACAGCCATAAAAAAAATTATTAGACCAAGCATGGTTGCTGATAGTGTTATTTTTGTGGTAAGAAGGAAATAAATTTAAACATAAAAGCAAGGTATAATTGCTGGAATTTGGTATTCATTCAATGAAATACAAAGACAAATCATGTTTATAATTTTGTATGCATATTATGGTACCCTTATTACCGAAGCTTGGTCTAATAATTTTTCCAGGGCTGTACATTTATGTCAAGAAATATGGACCAAATACGATAATCTGGCTCCGTATTTCCAAGCATTATACACATTAGTACCCTAGCCGTTCACACAATGTGCGTGCAATCCCCACTCCCTATTCCTACTATCATGTCGCTATACTAGGCAGGGTATAAGGTACAATCAATCACTATTGCTTTCATCATCCTGTACCAGGTCACTCACTCCTGGATATGGAGTGGCAAATCTAGATTCTTGTCAAACACCATTAGTGCCGTACGGGGGCTCGAACACACGACCTTAACATCTCCATGCAATCCCGTGTTCAAACCGCTCGACTACGAGATCTCTATACTTGAGTTTGAGTTTGAGTTTATGAGTTTATTACAAAAAAAAATCACAATGATACATACATCTTGGTAAAAATCACAATAACATCTTGGTAAAGGAAGCTAACAAATAGCATATGCTAATCGAGGTTAGCCCCGTAATAAAGGCGTAAAGTTGATTACATAAATCAATAGTCAGCAAATTAATTGAAATGTACATCTCATATATTTTTTTTTTAAATAACACATATACATTATTTACAAACAATAAGAATAGTAATAACAGTTACAAAAAAAACCGATAAGAGCAACAATAATAACGAATATCAAGTGAGCTTAAAATAAATAAAATGAATAATAATGACCTTCATGAACATTCAAAAATTGATTTTCAAGAAATTGATCTTCATGAAAAAAAGACCCCAAACAGAAGAAAATATGAAGTATGGGAATTTTGTCTTGATCAGATTTACTCACCACATCCCACTGTCTGAGAATGCACTCATACCTCAAAATATAAGGTATCATAAATTTCTAGTGCAATATTGGTGTGATTTTCAAAAATTCAAATTAGCTACATTTTATCTGCGTGTCATGATATCAGGCGACAGGCAAACGTAAAATGTAACATCTCTCTCTCTCGTGTGCGAATGATGTCAAAAGATGAGTGCATATTTCATCTCCGTCGTTCATCAAATGTCAGTCGTGTAGTTTTCGAACATTAATCAGTGGCAACAGCTGAGAAGAAGATTATATTTATCTTTGATTGACGTGAACTGAACAAAGTAAGATTGCCAAGGAAGTTTAAGTCTCTTTCACCATAAATACATGTCAATACAGTTTCTTTTCCAACGTAGAGAGGCTTGGCACCTCAGTACAATGTTGCGCTATTTAATGCTATCTTTCACCTACCTTTGGGAAACCTCCATTTGCACTGATATTTATGTTTCATATCAATTTTGCATTGCTCATTTTCGAACTTTGGTTCGCTCTTACATCGTAGATTGGGTTTTATTTTTTTCCCTTCGATGACATATTTTTCACCCATTAAGATATGGACGCAATAATCTCATGCAAATTATGCGGGAACGTAAATTTCATGAATTTTCATTTTTTCATTTACATGAAAAAATATATTCATGCAAATCAGTATTAGGACATTAGTAGGTATGAACATTATCGTCGATTAACAATTTGAGGTGTGTATCATTGTGAGATAATATCAGTGCACGAGAATCCCCCCCCCCCCCCCCCAATCTAAAAAAATGAGAAAAAATAACATATACACAATGAGTAGTTTGTTATCACCTACATATGCAACGGGTTAAATCAACCCTGGGTCGACATACCTGGATGTCGGGAAAGTCATGTTTGTCGATTGAGAAGGCCAAGGTGTAGAAGGTGGCCAACAAGAAGATGCCCTACAATGTTGTCTATTGTAGATGATAATGTAAACCGTTTATTCAATTTATGTGATGGTATATACGCTCTCCCGATGAAACATTTGTACCTTAACAGGATTATGCGGCAATCCCGCGCTCTTTTGAGATGCCGCGCGAAAGTACAATGACCCTGGATCATGCTGAAGATGGAGACGGTCACGGGGAGACGAGTATCGTGTTGGTTTATGCCCTATTTATATCTGTTCTTGATTTTTCTCTCGTTCCTTCACGTATTTATAAAGTTAATTTCTCAAGATATGATTTATTACTTTCATGTCTGTTTATTTTTTCGCGCTTATTTTCTATTTTGACGCGTAGACCCGACAAACATCCCCCAAATCGTGACAGCTGCCAAGGTCATTGTAATAAAAAGACTACCTGACTTGTTCAGAATTCATGTACACAGTTATCTTTTAACAGATATGTCTTCTTCTTCTTCTTCTGCCCCGTCTTATCATTATCCTTTGTTTAGTCCTTGTCTTCTCGTTCTCAAATGTCCCTCTTCCAATCGCGTTCCAAACGAACACCTTCCCCAGTCTTGCTCTCGTCACCGTTTGTTTCCAATCCTCTGCATCTTTCTCATAATTCGATGTATTCCGAGGCTTTGTGGCTTAGCAATAAGATATCACTTTTACCATCCATATAAAAAAAACCTGTAATTATTGTTACTTATCATTTGAATTTCATCCCTTTTTCATTCCCCAGGTTCTGTCATTTTGTTTTCTCTTTCTCTTTCTCATATTTTCTCTGTTTGTCTATGTCTCTATTATGCATCTATTTTCCCAGTGTAACTTTTTTTAATTATTTAAAAAACCAAATCTATATTGCCTGCCTCTGTCTCCCCATTTTGAATGTATCTCTCTTTCTCTTTCTTTCTCTCTCTCTCTCTCTCTCTCATTCTCTCCCCTCTGTACATCCACATTCATCTAAATACATGTATTCTATTATCTTCGATCAGATCTTGTATGAATTCTTATTCTTCTGGCCCCTTCCCCTGTTTTTCACTTTCTACCCTCTCTCTCTCTCTCTCTCTCTCTCTCTCAAACACACACACACACACACACTTCTATCCCAGCCATACGTGAAAATACACTGTCATTCTTTTTTATTGGCTCTCATTCTCAGTTTTCATTTACCATATTTTTTAATCCTTTCTTGTTTGTTGTTGTTTTGGGGATCCCTTCCCATCTCTTTCATCCATTCACCTCCTCCTCCTCGCCTCACCGTCCTTCCCCGCCATCTTGGTTCAGATCCTATATGAGTTGAATCGGAGTCTTATTTCTACGTGATGAAAGCTCCTGATAGTCACGTCTTGCCAATCATGATGATGCATGTGATACCGCTATGAAAATTGGCATTATGGGACGGATTTCGGTACGCCGTGTGCTCCACCTGAAAATGTGTCCGCATCCCCTTTGAGGTCGTCAGTGGCAAACGTGTACTGGTACTTGTTTCAGAAGGCAAAGCAAAATGACTTTTAGAATCATAGAAGAGAAGACAAAAAAACGATGATGATCATTATGAAGATGACCATCAATGTCTCTTACTGGCAGTGTGATGGCAACAAAATAAAAGCAACAAAGAACGAGTTTGTTTGTTTGTGTTTATTTCCGTAATCAATGACATGAATAATATGCATAATATAACGATTTACATACGGCGGATAACCCATTTCAGCCGTAGTAACAAAATACGGCTGTTTTTCCACGGGGAAAGACCAATGAGTATACATTAAAAATAATGAAAACCTATATGCAATTCCTTGGATAGAATGGGGGGGGGGGGGGTGGGGGGTAGGGGAACATGCAAATTGAATCAAATATGATTCAGATATGTTTCGAAATTTCTGCTAAACCTGATTTTTTAAAATCTGTACCATGTACCAATCCAACTTTTAAGTTGCAATAAAGAATTAAGAATAAGAATAATTATATTAAAAATCTATTTACAAGTTTAACTCTGAGAATGAAATGTATCTCTTTTTTTCTATCAAATATCGGGTGTTCATAGGCTCATCTCATTCCACTTCCCTCTCTAAACCTAAAACAAAAACTGCAACAACAAAAAAGTATCATTAGAATTTTACGCACTCCTCTGGAAAAAAATGGACGCCCTAAATATGCCTTTTGTTTCCAAGTTGTACATATATTCTTCAAGGGGCAACGATTCAATCGACAATATCATAGGCATAATCTATTACTGTTTCAAAAATGTTTGGCCCGTTGCGAGGATAGGAGTACAGTTCTCACACGAAAGAGAACTTTGGCCCGGGACGGCGGGGGACCAAATTAACTTAAGAGGTTCTAAAAGCCGCCGAAATCCATGGGTCTTTACCGCGCAGCGAGACATTTCTCGTTTAACTTCAAGAACCAATAGACCCATTATCACTGCACGACATGGGAGAGGAAATGAAAAGAGGGATCAGGTACTTCTTGTTTACATGTTCATCTTCACTTTTGCCATTAAAAAATCGTATTAATTCGAAACTAGAAATAAATGAAATGGATTTAAAGGCATCGGCGAGGATTTCAAGTTACAAAGTCACATGATACAGTCTTAACAAATAAAAATACAAACGCGTTTCGGAATGACGCTGTATTAATGTAAATTCATATCACAAGAATTAGTTATTTCATAATCATCATCACCAGAACGACCACCATCTTATTATAATCATGAAGGACACCAATATCATCACTGTACTCTACTTGAGCAGTGGCTTAATCAGGCAGGAGGAAACTCCGATCTCCTTGGTTTCACATTCTTTCGAGAAACAATATAGAAATCCTATTTTTCATATCACTACCGTTCCTCATTTATCCTGTTGTCCCATATTGTATAGCCTATATATAATTTTTTTTTATACATAATAATATAATGACAGTAATAGCAACTTAATTTCACGGACGGTAGCAGTCATATTGTCAGCAACTCCAACTTCATCTCCGTAAGTTTTAATTCTTGACTCAGAAACGAATGTTGCACTCTCCGTGATACGTCTTCAACATGTAACTCAGTACTACCGGCTTCTAAATGAAAATCATCCTAAACCGTGCCGTTGTCACGGCGTGAAACCTTCATCAAATTATCACATTACAGCATGAAAATGTAACGGAAACTTTGTTGCCCTTCTCCTATATCTTTCCCGATCCCCTTTTCGTCTACGCGATCGATTGGGTGCATTTACGTCATGACACGAAGACGCCCTCGGTACGACCACGGAACGTGTCGCATAGTTGACTTCTTACCGCCATCCCATCCCGACGTCCCCCTGGGTGATGCGCTCGAGGTGGAGGACGAACGAAGACCCCGATCTTAATTCGATTTGTGACCACATAACGCTCCGAGAGAGCTTCCTAAAAGATTATCCCGATAAACCATGTCCTATATTACCTTAGCAAACATACTTTATTCTCTCTCTCCCTATATTTTAATCTTCCTGTTCTCTTTGCGTATGACCTAAATCACGTGACTTTAAATATACCTAGCAATCCGTATATACCTACTGCCCAGTATGTATGCTCAGATTTCATCCCAACAACCTTTCATTTGTGCAAAAGATTTAAATTTCTTTTTCATACTGCTAAATTATTGAGACATGATATAGACTATTTTCAAAGCATTTGTGACCTGCGGCAGTGATTAAGCTAAAGTTTTGAGATTCATTTCAATTCACCTCCATTCAATTCAAAGATCAAAGTGCACTCGTTATAAATGAATTTGCATTGTTTGTCTTTCCATTAGTTTTCTCGTGGAATTCATTTCATTTAGTCTTCTAATTTCCCATACCGAACTGAAAACGTAAAAAAGACATAACTTGATTGTATATTGATCTGGTCATGCACTAAGAAATTATACGGTGAAAGGGTCACGAAATGGCGCAAATATTATTATTCTTTCTGGGTAATATCAAATAATAAGACAGTCAGTCATATAGATTAAGACCAACTTTTCCCTTGTTTAACAGATTTTCTGTTTTCCTTTCCTCGACCAAACTTTCGTTAATCTTTAACGAAAGTTAGGATTGGGTGTGAAGTTAAGAAAATAGAAAATAACATTGAACTTTGTGAATCGCGACCGAGCAAAGGCCGGATTTCTATGCGAGCAAACATAATATCGACCCCAGGTTTTGTGCCTGTTATTACATGAGCGTGTGAACTCCAAATAGATTTTAACAGATTTTCGGGTTGCCTTGCTGTAAACATCACATACATTTGTTTGCTCTGAAAGGAAAGCTGTTTTTTGTCCATCTCTCTGTAAAATGAGTCGTGCCAAATATGCTGGAATGTTCTCTTATTGCGTTTTCGACCATGTATATCTGTGAGAGTACATGACGTCAGCCTTATGCCAAAAGGGCCTTAAGGCCATAGACTTTATACAGTGATAAGGCCCTTTTGGCATAAGGCCGACGATGAGTGTACGTGTCCTTCTGTGAATTAAGAAAACTTTTAACGATATTTTGTTATGTTTACAAAGTTTCTGTCGGTTCATATGAAAATTTAGAAAACTTTCACGATAGTTCGTTCTTTTTACGTATATTATGTGAATTTAGAAAACTTTGTAGATATTTTTTTCTGTTTATAAAGTGTCGTTATTATTAACAGTATATATATAAAAAAATCTAGATAGTTTGTTCTTGTTACGTATATATGTGAATTTAGAAAACTTTCTAGATAGTTTTTTTTTTCTGTTCATAAACTGTCGTTATTATATACAGTATATATATAAAATTTTCTAGATAGTTTGTTCTTGTTACGTATATATATGTGTGAATTTAGAAAACTTTCTAGATATTTTTTCTGTTTATAAAGTGTCGTTATTATTAACAGTATATATATATAACTTTCTAGATAGTTTGTTCTTGTTACGTATATATGTGAATTTAGACAACTTTCTAGATATTTTTTTTTCTGTTTATAAAGTGTCGTTATTATTAACAGTATATATATATAACTTTCTAGATAGTTTGTTCTTGTTACGTATATATGTGAATTTAGAAAACTTTCTAGATATTTTTTTCTGTTTATAAAGTGTCGTTATTATTAACAGTATATATATATAACTTTCTAGATAGTTTGTTCTTGTTACGTATATATGTGAATTTAGAAAACTTTCTAGAGATTTTTTTTTCTGTTTATAAAGTGTCGTTATTATTAACAGTATATATATAAAATTTTCTAGATAGTTTGTTCTTGTTACGTATATATATGTGTGAATTTAGAAAACTTTCTAGATAGTTTTTTTTTTTCTGTTTATAAACTGTCGTTATTATATACAGTATATATACTGTTTACAGAGTGTCCGTCCCTCAGGTGAAAGTCCTTGTAACGATGTTGAATCACTTTCAGACAAAGCATAATATAAAAGAGCGAGGGGCAGTTAAGACCAATAAAAACAATAATGACGGAAAAACGCTATCTATCCCTTCATAAAGCCACCCACAATTGTGACATTAAACCTCTAATTGACGCCCCAGATAGGAAATCTTCCTGACATTTAGGAAAGGAATTAAAACGATTTTATATCCTTTGCAACATTTACCGGTTCGTCTCGATACCACAATAAATGAGCAATCAACTTCCAATTTACAAGACTCAGTTCTCGTTCAGCCGTGATTATCGAATGTTGGCAGAGTCGGTAATTAGTCGCCATTTGGGGGATAAACAACCTCCCGAAAAAGAGACGAATGCGGTGTCTGGTAACTTCATCGCAGACGGTGAGTTGTTTAATTCGGATGATATATATGTATATTACTCATGATGATAATTGTCGGTGTAAAGATTATTAAGTACACATGGCAAAGGAAATTATCCTATGATAATCCTTGTTATTTTCATTTTACTCCAATAAACCATAAATCCAAGCATGCTCTGTAAGTTAGAAAGAGAGATACACAAGCGTATTATTATAAGTCTCTGATTATTGAAAGTATCCATTAAAAAACAAAACAAATCAAAACAAAAACATTTATATATATATACATATATATATATACCCGATATACAGCTACATGTATATAATATAATTATTCAAACATTTTCGACAAATTACATCGGGAAATTAAAGTGTTGCAGTTTTGTATAGGGAATTTCAAAGCTATTTCCCATTCTCATGTTCCATTTTGATGGTTGATTCGATAACATACATCATGAACACATCGATTGCTGCTAAGTAATATCTCAGACAAGGTCTCCTACTTTCCCAATAGTAACACTTGAAAAATAAGTGGGCGTACGGATGATTATATATTGTTCATAGGTAAACAAATCAATTGTTGCAGCCCTAAGCTACCGGATAGTCCTGACCGCCAAAACGAATCAATATGGGGTTTCACGATTGACCACTATAGGGTAGACGGGGTGGATTGTATTGCATCCTTCAGTGGAAATTGTACCCCCTTCATACTTCCTCAAAACCTCTACACAGCGGTGACTGACAACCCTGAAAAGGTATACAGTGCAAACTCACTATAACGAGAACTTTGGGACCATGGAAATTACCTTGTTACATCAAGAATCTCCTTTTATCAGGGTAAAAAATCAAAAGAACATAAAGACCTGGGACCAGCAAAAATTACCTTGTTATATCAGGTAACTCATTATATCGCAGCTATTTATTCATAACGAGTTTCCACTGTGTAGCTTTGCAGTCTGCGTTATCTTTGTTCATGCCATCGAATGAACTTTGGTCATTGTTTCATTTTTTTCTCCTTTCATGACATAAAACGAGAAGAAATTTGATCTTTCTGCTAATGGCTAGCAATGTTAAACACACACTTTCTTTATTTTTTTGCGTTGAAATTTCATTTCTTATCTCTATCAGCTCTTAAAAGGAATGTCTTGAAATACCCTGTCTCCATCATAGTACAACAGTTCATCTGCATGCATTTTCCCCTATTTTCTTTTCATCTCCGCCCCCCCCCTCTCCTCCACATCCTCTCACCCCCTCCTCCTCTTCCCCCTCTTCCTCCTCTTCCCCCTCTTCCTCCTCCTTCCAATCTCCTCCTCCCCTCCCTTCTCCATCTCCAGCCCAACGAATTATACCCTACGACCTGAATAGAGATCATGTGGATGCTATCATAATGTCTGTTACTGTTGCTGTCATATCGTCTTCTTAGCTCCTCCTCCTCCTCCTCTTCCCCTCCTTCTCCTCCTCCTCTCTTTCTCCTCCTCTCCCCTCCCTTCCCCATATCCATCCCTACAAACTGACCCCTACCACTTGAGTTCTGATCATGTGGATGCTATGTCGATTATTATCCTTGTCATCTCCCACTCCCCTCCTCCTCTCCGTTCTCCCCCTCCTCCTCCTTGCCCTCCTCTCAACTCCCTTATCCATCTCCATCCCTACAAACTGACCCCTACCACTTGAGTTCTGATCATGTGGATGCTATGTCGATTATTATCATCCTTGTCATCTCCCACTCCCCTCCTCCTCTTCGTTCTCCTCCTCCTTACCCTCCTCTCAACTCCCTTATCCATCTCCATCCCAACTAACTGAACCCTATCACCTGGACTCAGATCATGTGGATGCTATGTCGATTATTATCCTTGTCATCTCCCACTCCCCTCCTCCTCTCCGTTCTCCTCCTCCTCCTCCTTACCCTCCTCTCAACTCCCTTATCCATCTCCATCCCAACGAACTGAACCCTATCACCTGGACTCAGATCATGGATGCTAGGTCGGTTATTATCATCCGTGTCATCTCCCACTCCCCTCCTCCTCTTCGTTCTCCTCCTCCTTACCCTCCTCTCAACTCCCTTATCCATCTCCATCCCAACGACCTGAACCCTATCACCTGGACTCAGATCATGTGGATGCTAGGTCGGTTATTGTTGTTATCATTTGAGGAGCACCTAAGGGTCCAGGCTGCACGCTCTAATTAAAATCCCCTTGCCAATAGGCCTAATAGAAGGTACGCCATGGCTGCCGCGTATAACGTTCTTTCTCAATCTACCTGTGCAAGGGAAGAATTACCTAGCTTCGCCCTCCAATTACCTAAATTTAGCTCAGAACTTTTCTGATTTCATTGATGAAGTAGGCTTTCATCTGATATCAATTCCCCTCTACCTTTTATCTTCTGAAAAGTTCACAATGATATTCCACGAGAAGTATCCATTTAACATGCTTTAGCAGCCTAGAATCTTGGGATTTTTTAAAACACACAGTTATAAATTGTTTGTTGTTGTTGTTGTGATGCATAGATAATTGCAGATTCGACCGAACTGGATAGTTCATGATGATCGAGTGGAAATTGGACATTACATGCCCGTTGTATAAATGCATTTAGTTTGATAACCATGCTAATAATTTCATTTAATACAGCCAGTTAGTTAGTTCATGACGATGCTGAGTTATTTTTTTGAAACACGCCGATAAATCGGCAGGGTTATGTGAAGGCTCCGTATGTTTGTTTGTTTGTTTGTTTTTTTTTTGTTTGTTTGTTTTTGTTTGTTTGTTTGTTTGTTTGTTTGTTTGTTTGTTTGTGTACAAGATAACTAGAGAACGGGTGAACGGATTTGCACCAAATTTTCAGGGAATGTTCGGATAGTGACAGGAAAGAATCGATTAGATTTTGGTGATGATCGGTTGACCCCTGCAAATTCTGTGTGACCTTGAAGTTTTGACCCAAACTTCAGTTCGGATAGTGACAGGAAAGAATTGATTAGGAAAAGAATCGATTAGATTTTGGTGATGATCGGTTATAGGAACTTCATTTCGGATAGTTTTTTTTTGTTTTTAAGAATATTTTATTACTTCCTTTTTAAGAATAACATTTTTCACAATAATCAAGGTAAAATACACAAACAAATATATTCACATGCAGTATCATTGTGCCAAATTACATAATAATAACAATAAGTAACCATAATATTTTGCATGCATGTATTAAATATGGAAGACTTTATTGCGATAAAGAAAAGAGAAAAATATAAAATATAAAATATAGTGACAGGAAAGAATCGACTGGGGAAAGAATGCAACTACTCGATCTGTAGCGCCGCTAAGGCGTGGGTCTGCCGCCTTTGACGGCCTTTCTAGTATTTTAATGTGATGATAAATAGAGTTCGATTTCAAGCACTATATAACTTCATTCTAAATTTTGCACTGTCTAATCATGGATAAAATGAGAAAAGGAATGCAAAGTTGAGAATGAATTCGTGATTCCACTTCCATGTCTTCCGTGAATCATTGAAACTGAGCTATCCCATCCGAGATGTTCATGCCGCAGGTATATTTGTAAAAACATACCTTCACACTGGCTGTTCATCCAACATACTATACACCATAGGCTCTCTATGTCCAAAGATCACGAGACCTAAGACATGAATGCAGCTAGACTGATTACGAAAATTAATCCCAAAGTGAAATCTAGAGATCAATCACGACATTTGAACACCTCTGACCCATTTCCCTTGTAAAGACGATGAGGCTATTTCCTCCCGTAATAGAGCTTTGGTAAACTGGACTAAAATATTCATCACCCCAAACATGGAACACTGTAGGTGGGACCGAGATGAAAATGTGCTCTCGTGGGGGGAATGATGTTCTGCGAGATTGGTTTCTCGATATGAGTTATGATTAAATCATAAGTCGTATAATGATGCTGGTAATAGAAATGCAGTTATTGGGTAGCAGAGTGAAGTGGAATTACTGGCATCCCAAGAGGAATATACCAGGGGAATTGTGGTGAAGCTTTACTCAGAAATGTTGGTAACCATTGGTTGTCTAACTTTTCATTTCCATATTTTTTGTTTTACATCCTTATTCTTTCACTTCTTTTTCCAGTTTCTCCTTCTATTTTGTTCACTCAAAATCTTTACAGCATTTCACAAGCGATTTCATTTCTTCATCCTTCTCTCTCTCCTTTTGCCAACCCACCAGAGCCCTCAGAGAGAGCTGCTTTTTAAGCGCATTGAATAATTCATAAATGTTTGGAAATGCTATTGTTCACATTCCGCAACACTTTTCAAACATTTTATATCAATCATTTCTCTTATCACCCTCTAACGTATAGACTAATACAATCATCTTAAAAATCTATCATGTCTATTTTAATCAGGAAATTCGAATGGATACCCACCTCCAACATCATATTCGTTCAGACCATTTCCATATTTCGTTTGTGTTTTGCAGAAAGATTTATAAACTAAAGAGTCTTCATCTAAAACGTTTATATTAATTTCTTCGGCATCACCGACGCATCATCCACAAGAAGAAAAGTAGAGAATAAGATATTAAACCAAGTATATGAATATCATTTGCGATTAAACTCTCATGTAGGTAAACCATAATCATGATTTTGTGATTTTGTTTTCAATGATCATGATGATATGGTATCAGGTGGCAGTAAAATAAAACATTCTGCCAGCATAGCACAATACAAACAAGTTTATCATCCGCAAAAAATGAAAGCTTGTCACAACACAGAATACGTTGATACGATTTATTAGGCTCGGAGCCACAATGGCTGCTCCCTAAATGAAAGAATGATATCTCAGCCGAAGAAAAAACTCCGATGATATTATATATTTGTTTATGCTATATCGATGTTTTGATTTCAATAAGTATCCGAGCATCATTTATTATGTGCAGCACCCGTGGAGATCCCAAACTTCAATCGAGTCGAATCAATACAGATTTCTTTTTCTTCTCTCCCCCTCTCTTCTTGCAGTCTCATATTCGGAAGGTCAAACCCCTCGAAGGAATGCAGAGGGAAGATTTTTGGTGTTGTCTGTTTCTAAGATACTTGGGATTAAAAGGGTTTGTGGAATCCAGCGAGTGGCATTTCCAAAAACTGAAGCTTATGATTTCAACTTTAATGATTTTTAAATCTTGATTAACACTCCATGATTGGCACTACCATCATCAAATCAATGTTCATTTCAAGATAATTTTTTTATACACTGAAAAGTATTTGAAATAAATTATTCGGAATCCGTTTGTTATTACGATCCAACCAAAGCCTTTATGAAAAATACCACAGGGGCGTATCCTGCAGTTTTGAAATCATAGAGGGGGCCTCGGTTTCTCCTGCTGCAAACTTAATGCATCCATCATATTTATAGGAGTAATATTGAGAGGGGCGGGGGGGGGGGGGGGGGGGCTGGGATCAAAAGCAAATACATGTTAGCTATAGAACTGGCTAACGAAAAATAGGGAGGCGTACTACTCCTGACCCCTTTTGCATTCACTACTCGTCTGGATGTATACCAAGATTGTCGGCGGTGGAACTCATGTTATTATAATCTTTCAGGGTGTACAATTGAATATGCTGATGCACAGCAAAACAGTAAAGGTTTGCGGTTACGTGCAAGCTGTTGTCTCCCATATTTTATGGCTACGTTATGTTTTCTATAAAAATACACAGCCCCTTTTGTCCCTTTAGTTACTTCATATTTGATTGCCGTTTATTTATGCAGTGCTGGAATCCAATTTTGAACGAGCTTGATATAAAGAAATTAATAAAATGCACATTGTTAACCATAAAGCGACTGCAAAAATGCACAATGGCAGAGACGCAGTTATAAACATTATAAAGTCTGTATAACGAGAAATGTCAGAAGAAGAAAAAAAATGGCTCCATCTAATTGTGGTGTCTTTCTTATGCTACAGTCACACGGCCATGTTACGGACCTGCGGATGCCTGCGTATATTTGGATAATGAAAATGCGTAATTTTTACCCCCAAATAACGCAAATTTGAGCAAAAGTTACCTATATTCTGCGGACGATACGGATTAGTTACGGATGTTACGTATGAATTACGGATGTTACGGGTAAAACCTGTTGATGAGCCCATCCGCTGCCAACCCGCTGACACATGTCACGGACGACTTACGGATGACTTACGGACGATACGTATGAGTTACGTAGTTTATGTATGGATAACGTATATTTTGCGGATGCTTACGTATATTTCATCCGCAGCAGAATTTTGAGATTTTCAAAATTCACGCTGCGGATCTGCGTATGTCTGCGGATCCTGCGGATTAGGTTACGGATGGATACGGACGTTTTACGCAAAAATACGCAAAGATACGGATCAATACGCATGATACGGAACAATACGCAAATTCTACCTAAATTCTGCGCAAAAGACCTTGCGCGGGAAATTTAAAATAATTTTGAGATTTTCAAAACTTTTTCGCGGAAGACCTCGATTCCTGCGCACTCCCACGGATTTTTACGGATGCACTTACGGATGATACGCATGATACGGATTGCTGCGGATTTCTACGGATTTTTACGGATGCACATCCGCAGACATGCGTATCGCGCGTATCTGTCCGTCTGACCATAGCATTAGTGTTGGGCACTAGGCGTCATTTCAATCGCGTCATCTCGTGCGCTAATCGAGCCAGCAAAACAAAACATAGTTTGCACGGTTAATTTCTCACGTGTTGCATCAAGATCGCGCAAGCCACTGACGTAGTCTTACGTCAGTAAAGACGTATCGTGTTCAAATGGGCATAGGCCGACTGCAAGACCTAGCACGTCTTCTTTGTTCGTGGTTTTGAAACATTCCTTAGTAGCTGGAAAGCATCCTTGACCAAAGTCCATGTCAACCGTGGAGGTGTCCGTCTTATAATCTCTGATATTGGAGACAATTATTGTGGGCGTTTGGGACTAAGCCATACCGATGATAGGTATTTTTTGTTAGTTTCATTTTGAAATTTAAATCCCCGCGTCCAAAGCACCTTTGATATATGTTTACAGCAGTTTGTTTTTGCAGACTTTAAGAGATGAGTATAACATCAAAACATCTTAGATCTTCAGCTTTTCGGCTTAACGTTTCTCGGCATATGGGTATATTTATCCCTTATACGTGCTAGTTGAGGGTCTTAAGGGATCTGGTTTTATCGAGACTTTTCATTTCAGTGAAGTGCATGCCAGGCATTTCAATGTGTCAACTTCGCAATCGCTTCAAAACAACCCACAAAAGTGGCAAATACCGAAACCGGTAAACATATTGCATGGTGTTCTCGTTGACATGGAATTGCTTCACATATAGATGGGAAAATTTAAAGGGAAGGTGAATGAGTGGGGACGAGAGAGAGAGGGGGGAAAGAAAGATAATGTGAGAGAGAGAGAGAGAGAGAGAAGAAAGAGAGAGAGAGAGAAAGAGGGAGAGAGAGATAGACGCCCTGACTAAATTCATAACGAAAATTGCATTTAATATTTGAACTTCAATAAAATGATCTTGAGGGTTAGTGAGAATCACAAACAAAGAAACAGAGAGAGCGAGAAAGAGAGAGAGAGTGTGTGTGTAGGGGGGGGGGGGGGGGGTCTAGAAAAAAGTAGAGACACAGCTTAAGTGACACTCCTCCAGAAGAGAGAAGGAGAGAGAAATAACAGACAAGGTTGGTGGAAGAGAGACATACAGGGAAAGAGGTTAAGAGATGCAAAGACACCCAGGAGATAAAAAAATAATTCAAACTTTACTCGTTCTGACAAACACAATCTTCCTCACGAGTCAATACAATTTCAAAATTAATACATGAAACACAAGATTCCAGTCAAACCCTCCCATGACAAGATAAAATCCTTATATAATTCGCTCTCATCAGCAACCCACCATTGCTGGATTTGGTTCATACATGGTAGCGTGGCTACATAAGGAGCCCAGGGGACACGTGCCCCTATCGAATGGCAAAAAAACCCCAACAAAACAAACAAAACGAAAAGAGGGGAAAAGAAAAAGAAGGGGATGGGAAGGGAAGGAGAAACTGAGATGCTACGACCCCCTTCCACCTCAGTCCCCAATCTCCAATCAATGGCCTTGTTAATTTTCATTACATTTAATGAGGAAAATCTAAGCCCTCCCCCCCCCCCCCCCCCCCCCCCCATTGATGTTGGTGCGCCTAAATGTCTGGACCTGCTGTTGTACTGTTCCTATAATGTACGTCTATGTGAGGATAAGGGACGCCGGAAAATATATTTAAAATGACTTCTTGATCGGAATCCGTTCCATATGATTTTGATCAAATATAAATAGAAGACAGACGACAGTTGGAGTAGGATTACAGTGGTTATTTGCCCAGAATATGCCAATCATTTCCCGCCCAACAGCGGAGAACGGAGAAGCAGTCTCGTTCAGTGCTTAGTTTTTTCAATTAAATTGATGATAATATTGATCTTTGATATATTAGGAAGGGGCATCAAATTTGCATTATTCATCTAGGTCTTGGTGAAAGATGACAAAAGGGGCACGAAGTTGGAATTCGACATGCATGTATACATGGTATGTAAACATAATTATGGCTAGAAAATTTGAATATTGGGAAGATTTCTGAGGGGGAAATGCAGTACTCAGTACACAAATTCTTCAGTGATAACAAAATAATATCATGACAGAAAAAGAAAGAAAAACGTAAGAATTAAATCAGTGAAGTAATGTGGTCATATTTCCAAGAATGCATAGCAACATAGTTCCAAGTATAATCATACTCATGCTAGACAGTTCTTCAAGGGAGATAAAAACCATGAAAACTGGATTAAGACAAACGCAAGTAAACGTTTCCTCCTGAGTTCGAGGAGTCTATTTTGCGGGTCATTAGACTCCAGTAAGCTTTCATTTTCTGCCATCTTGCGCAGCAGTATTTCTGACATCAATAAGCATGCTTTCCGAATATTATGAAGAAGTGATGACATGTAGCTGGATGTTCAGGGAATGTTGAGTAGATGTTCAGGGAAAGAGGCTTGGATTTCTTTTTGGCAGCCGCTAGAAATAAGTTGCTTCGATACCTAGAATATTCTGTGCTGATTAAATTTTTCCGACTATTTTGACTTATTTGGTAGATTAGAAATTAGGTCGTCATTTTGCAAAACAAAAATAGATAATTGTGATCTTATAAAGCCAGGAAAACATGTAGCTAACACGTTGTGGCCTTGGCTTTTCAAAAAGTACAAATCTAATTAAATATTGAAAGTTATTTAGCCATTTCAGTATTCAAGTGATACACATAGAGAATCATTTGTTAACTTATAATAATAATAAAACTCATATTTCGGCAAGCGATTGCGGAAGACCTTTCCCCCTAATTAACAGTAATTAAACCATAAATAATTCATGTTTTAAACATAGAACCATAGGCATCGAAACAGTCCAAGGTAAATAACTTTGAGATGTGTGCTATACTGAAGGATTTAACAACATCCTAATGAACCTATTAAACAACCATTCATGTTTTTGAATTAGAAGACTCACAAAGTTATGACTAAACATAAAGTTCATTAGCACATGGACAGAAAAAATAAAGGAGGCTAATTTTCCTGCTACAAAATGAGAGATGTACACCGTACGGAGGATAATGAGAAGCGACAGACAGTTTCACTTCGCGCCGTTTTTGTGTCTCGCTCGATCACAGCGCGATGAAAAATATTCGTTCAATGTCGTCTGCTAACGCCGACGAAAATATCTGAAATCTCTTGCGCTTTTTTTTTTCTGAACATGACCTCAGTTGACCTTGGAGGTCCTAACGATTTAATGATTGCCCTAGCTTCTTCCACTGTCCTTATTCTTGCCCAGGGCTGTCCACCCTATCTCCTCTACTCATGCCTTCTATCTGTGCTTATTCATATTTTTGTTGGCACCGCTCCCAAATTAACCACTTATTGCTGAAGGCTTTCTATGTAGAGGTAAGAATTTCATTCATCTATTTTTTGTGTATTTATTTATCCAGTAACTCCTGTAAGAGTTTGTAACTGTATTTCTCTCTGGATTCGAATTCACAATCAACCATTTATGATAAAACATGGTGAGGTATAGTCAAAAAAGATAATATGAGTATATAAATTACCGTTGGTAACAACTAATGGTAATGGTTGGATCCATAAAGTATTTTTCCCCCTAAGGATACTAAGCTCTGAATACTATATCATTATAGCCTGGCTTTATCCACGCTAATGATAAGGATTTTTGTTTAAAACTTGAAGCTTTTTTATTTACCAGGGTGAAGAGCGGCAAATGCAAATTAATATCTTAACAAAGGAGATTTAGTTCCGTGGTAAAGTTTCGAACCCTATGCAATGTGGTCCATAGTCCGGTGACTTATACGCTAGGCTATACTACGATGTTATCACGCGCGGACTTTCAAGATAAGTAAAAGAGAAAGAATAGTAGTCGATAAAAGCGAAAAGGATGACAAGTAGTGAAAACGAAGTCAATCCCAACAGAAGAATATGAATGAAATAAGGGCAAAACAGCAGCCCGTGGCTTTGATTTCACAACGAATAAAAGAAGAGTTACTCAAACTGAAATGGCCGCCGAGATATGGAAATGTCAATCAATCGTCACATTCGTCATTATCCGATCCTGTAATATCGATCAGCTCCCCTCGGATACAGTATTGTATCGTGTTGGAGAGAGAGAGAGAGAGAGAGAGAGAGAGAGAGAGAGAGATGGGGGAGACGTCTGTCTTTCTTTCTGAACTATATTTTTGAAAAGTAAAACAGACGCAGTTTTAGAACAGTTATTTAGGCTGCACGTACGTATCTTAAATTTTGTTGTTGTTCTGTTTTGTTTCTTTTTCAAGGAAGATATGAAATGAATATGTAGGCCCTGCATTTAGGCCTATAAATATACAGGTGCCGATTGTCACCCCTCCCCCATCTGGATTTTGAAATACTTCGTTTAACAGTGAGAATGCTTTCAAGTAAACAAAATCTAATGTAAAACGGATATCAAGAATTAGGCCAATTGGATGTAGGTCATCTATTAAACTATTTTTTTTAATGTAGCCGGAACAATTACACTACGCCCATTTCTCATATTTTTGTTGGTGTTTTTTTGTTGTTTGTGGTTTGTTGAAGGTAGTGCTCGCCTTGTAGAATAAAAAAAAACGGCTCATGACTGAACATCCATTCCATGTCGTATCTTGTCGACCCAAAAATGGGGGAGAGGAGAAAAAAGAGAAAGACAAAGAGAAAAGGGGCAAAGGGAACATGAAAACAAGAACCAACGACCCCCTCCCCATATGCTTCCCTAATCAAATGCCTCGTTAATTTGCATTTCATCCACCAAAAAATACCAATGTGCCCCCATGTGCCCCCATGATGCCGTTGCCCCCTAAATGTGTGAGGCCACGCTATAACTCCACTGGTGTAAGTTGTATAAGAAATGAGCAAACTGAATAGAAGTGTAATTAACCCCCCAGCCCCCAAAAAACAAAAAGCAAAACAAAACAACAACAACAACAACAACAAACAAACAAACAAACAAAACAAACAAATCAAAAACAAGAAGTCAAGAAAATGATTGAAGGAGAATAAAGGGAGGAGAAGGAGGACTCCGGAAAAAAACACAAAGGAGCTGCGGAATCATGGGAACGGACTTTTCTCTCTTAACACCCAAAGCTCAATCCATCTTGACTCTCACACTTGTCGCCGACATAAATCACCCGAATTCTCTCAAGAAAAACTAGGATAAATCATCGTATTCCCCTCTCGCTTTCTCGTGTGAAGAAAGCAAGTCAAAGGAAGAGCCGAGTAAATCATTTCAAGCGAAGATTTATCTTAACAGCTTCATAAAGATTTGTGTATTTCCCACGAAGCTCCGAGTTCGGTAAACAAGGGTAAATAGTTCATTTTGGAGATTGGCTTACATAATATGATTGATAACTTCCATGAAATATATACTTCAATGATGATATTTTACGTGTTGAAATGACTCTTAAATTATGACATATAAGCATAATGTTATTGCTAAATTATTTTGTATGGAAATGCTCGTTAGTTAACCCATATAAGGATGTTTCCCAAAATCACAACAAATGCGCGATTCCATGTGAGTTAAAAATGGCTTGCTTCCAAAATACTCCCCCTCATTCTCTCTCTCTCTCTCTCTCTCTCCTTCTCTTTATCTCTTTCTCTCCCCCTCTCCCTGTCTGTCTGTATGTCTGCCTGTCTCTCTTTCTCTCTGTGTATGTTTATCATTACGAACACGTATTTTCTCCACCTCTTTCTATCTTTCCACCTCTTCCTTTTGAATCGCTCTTTTCTTTCCACTTGCTACCTCTCCCTTTCTATCTCTACGCAAATCTAGTAGAGGTGGAAGTTTTTAATAGTGTACTCTAAGTGATTAACTTCATGAACTTTTTTGTTCATCTAGGATCTATCGCTACATGTGAATTGGACAAATAAACAACAAATAGATAATAGATTTTATTTGATTGATTATTCTGTCCTGCATCAATAAAGCATGTTATCGGTTAATCTAATAGCATGAATAGTGGCTAGTTCAACGGACCTGTAATAGGTCTATAATCAGTGTCCCTTCTATCTGCCTTTTGTACGTTTTTTAATCTGGTTATAAGCATGCATGGGCGGCATGTGAAAAGAAAACCAATAACGTCAGAGGAATTGATATTATTCCTTACCCGCAGGCGCGATTCGTGCATTCAACTTGAATGATAATAGCAATATACAAGTTTGTATTTGAAAAGAGGGTGCTTTAACATTATCGCAATTAATCTTTTGCGTTGAATTTAGCTACGTATACTCACTTCTTTCAAATAATTATGGCGCTTAAGTCAGATATGCTTGTGTGATGGACGAGGAATTTTCTCCCAAAGAACTACAGTAGTCACCATTTCCGCTGATAAGATAGATGGGGAATTGACTCCAGCATTTTGAGTAATATCACCCTTTAATTAATGTCAAAGGTCATATAATATACTGCATATTCATTACCGGTATTTGGTGTAGATTTTGCAGCCTGATATACAAAATCACAATAATCATGCCACTTACTTAATATTGACATATTTGAATTGAATACTCTCCTTTTATTCGAATTGGCAGGTGTGTTCATTGAGCAAGATTCTAGATCTATTGCGTTATTTTTATATATTGCAGAAAACTCGGAAGTCGGTTCTGAACGAAGTGTGCGTTTGTAACCAATAAATGCGATATCACTGGTGTGGATCTGTGTCGAAACTCGAAAGTGTTCATTTTAACCAACTCTCGCTCCTTTTAACATTGTAATTTATATTCTTTGAAACAAATCTTTCAGTTTATTCGGATACGTTTTTTATTCTATAGACCTGCGTCTTGTTCCCCCTTTTCATGTTCTATTTCATGATATTATCTATTCAGCACATGCGTTCTATACATTTTCTCTGTTGCATTTCTGACCAGTTATTATAGTATTTAACATGTAAAGCTGCCCTGTCAAAAACATAAATATCTCATTTTGTAGCTATGTAACTAGTCATTATGAAAATACAAAATGCCCCTCTCTTATTTCGCATGCGTTATACCATCTTGTTTTTTTCATTGCAGTCCAATATTCTACTCATACAAAAAAAAAATCAATTCCAGATTCTTATTTATCTCTTTACAATTGTTTACTTTTCCTACTGAATTTGTTTCAAATTTTACCTTTTTTCTTTCTTAAAAAGACATGATTCAACTTGTCAGTGAATTTTATTCTCGTAAATTGCTTTTACCCGACGTCTTTTAAACAGTAATTGAGTCATCAAGCGCACTGTCGTCAAAGTGACGATTTTTTTTCATTTCTTGTGATCAAAAGAACTGTCTCAGTTGTATGCAATCCCTCTTTCTAGAATCTTTGCGATTTGTAAAAGTAATTTTTTTTCGCATGATGTGATTAGATATGCTTACTCGGCATTTTTCTGACCTGAGAACTTTTTAGCGGACCAGAGAGAGAGAAAAAAAAAATATCACACGTTGTATTTTTTTGTAGAAGAATTCGTTTATATAAGGTAGAGAGACAGGGAGTGGGATGGTTTCGATGATAGAAGTTTGTTTTGTCCGAAGCCGTTTTATTCAATTTTGGTGGCGGGACACAAGTGAGCACTTAATTCAAGTGACATTCTCTCTCCTAGTCTTTTTGTAATAGAATAGATAGTAGAAATGCATACAAACAAATAAGAGAAATATTTGAAGTTATATATAAATATTTTTCATACTTTCAAACATAACTTCTAATACATTCACTTTGTATCTATATGATATGATGCCATTTAACATTATTCACGATTCGATGATTTAAAAGTCCAAATATCTATTTTTTCCCAAAAAAAGATTTTTCTTTCATGCAGTCTCAGTAACATTTCAAATTGTTAATCATTATCATTATTTGCTTTTCATTTTATACTTCCTGAATCACATTTGGTCACTTTTGTATTGAAAATTCATTTTGACTGTTTATTTGAATAAGATTTTTCTGCAATGTTCATATCTTGTATTGTATTGTCAATGTTATATTTGTTAATTTGCAGGGCCTTCTTGTAAACCAGTGTTGAAATCACTGATGAAGCTACCCTGGTAAAATAAGACTAAATAAATAAATAAAAATAAAATTGTCGATCTTAAGTGGTGTATTGTTAAAAACCGTAAGTCACGTACAGCAGGAGACACTGAGCCGCTTAAACTTTCAGGAGATTTGACTCCAGTATCCCTTTGACAAAGGAATCCCACTTAAAAAAAACGATGAAATACGACAGCACTTATGAAACCCTATTTCAGAATACCATACTGATGTACCTATCGCTAACTGTTGACACGATAATAAAGTTCTTTTGGAGTCGAAATCGTTACTTCGTGAAAGAAAAACAAATCGGATATTAAGATTCAGTCTAGCAGATTAAAATTCAAGGCGGAATTTTGTTGCTTATAAGAAGAAGTTAGCTGTATAGATCGGCGAATAACAAGTTGCAGGAAGATGACTCAGTAGATTGAACAAAAGCACAATTTATTTCCAATGGTGGACATGTTTAATACGCATAATACCAGCTAAAGAATTTCTTCAATTTAACAATTTTCCAATTCATTTTGCCCATTTTGCATGTTTGGATAACGATTGAAATATCGGCTGTGAATCTCGTTATAACTCCACCAAAGTAGAGGTTACTCTTTGCAAGCAACTTGCTGATGATGACTATAAAATAATAATGAAAGTACCATAGGTCTAAGAAAGATTACATTTTCTTGATTATATACTTGTGAATAACCCGTTACTTTAATATTTTACTATTTTCATGTCTTTGATGTTGTTGTTGTTGTTATTATTTTCGTTTGGAAGTTAGGGATGCATAGTTATTAAATTTGGTTAGAACTACGTAACCAGTAATATGCTTCTGATCATTTAAAATGTTCATATTTAAAAAAAAAAAATTATTTTCATGTTAAAGAGAGTGGTGCATAGTTATAAAATTTGGTTCTCATTGATTGTCATGACAACGTATTTACGATGGACAGTGATGGATGATCGACGTCACTTATTACGAACCTGACCATGACCTTGAACTTAAAGGTCAAGATAACCCTAATTCCAAGCAGTTGTCGTTTTACGTCCGGTTCCTCCAGCAGTTGTCATCGTAGCCTTTTGACAAGGCCTCGTGACTTGGCCATGCTGTGCCTGAGATGAGACTAGCCGGCGACGAAAAGAATCAACACGGCCCGGGTGAACGCGCGATCGAGCGACTTTAGAATCGGGAGCAAACAATGCTTTCCTTTCAGATTTCGTTTTCATATTAGAGAACTACATCAATATTTCCATATTTTTCACTCTAGATGAGTTATTCTCTTTGAAATATTTCATGGTTATGGATTTGAAGACATTTTTTCTTCTGCATATCCAAAGATTAGTTGCAACACACAAAAACAATCAAACAAACAAACATGACTGGAACAGAGCTTCTAATTTGGCATTCACTGATGGGTTTTTTGTATGTTATAGTTCTGGCAGCTGCTATTCTGCTATTCATTCAGTGACGTCACAATCTATTTTAACGTGACCTCTGATTGACCATACAGTCAACTGTTCAACTCAGAAGTTGTCATAAAAAGCTTGTATAGCATGTTTGTTTTGCGAAGTAAAAGGTATTTGCTAAACTCTAATAAATAGTCAATTTGGAGCGAAAATAGTGTCATTCCTTTCTTTGTTTTGTAATTTACAAGGCTAAATTATGTTGTAAATTAAATTTGTTTCAATGTTATGATGTTCTGTATAAACAGGAGAGATTTTTATGCTTTCGCTTGTAGTATTAAGACGTCGATGGAAGACGGTTCGATTGGTGACTTTCTCACAATGCTATATATATATCGTTCTATTAAGGACAAGTTCGCCATATGAAAGCATCTTAAATCAGTTTTCAAACAGAAAAACAAAATAAAACGGGTTTTAGATTGTTGAACTTTGGCAATTGAATGCTTGTGTTTTTGGCGGAGGAATTGTAGGTGGTCCCCGGGGATAAATCTGAGCGAGATGGGGAGCAAAGATTCATATATCATCATCTCCGTGTTATGATTTATGAAGTGCTCGTATACCATCCATCATCGGAGAGGTGCGCGGTGGAGGAATGATCGTGGTGATGGGAGTGATAAGGAGTGGTAGAAGGGTGGGGGAGAGGTGTAAGATGTGGTGAGATGCTGGGAAGGGTTGGCGGAATTAGGGGAAATGGGCGTTATGGTGCGTGAGATGGTACACCGCAGATAATTATGGAGGGTTGTGTATAGGGAAGGGATTGAGATGGTGGCGCCCAGCCACATCACTGACACTTTAGGAAATATCTATATATTTTCATAAAACTTTGTTATGCTATTAATTCATGAATTATTCTCGTTGCTAAGTTTTTATTTTCCTTTTCTCTGTTGGTATATATTATCTTGTTTCTCAAATCAGCAGTTCTCTAAAATGAGCTATTCATCATCCAGAAACATATATATATAGTTTCTTTTTAAAAGGTATACGTGTAAGATAGCAAATATCTCCATCAATGTACCCACGGACTTCCTCACGCACACACACAGGGCGAACACAACTCTCGATGAGGACCCTTATTGAAACCTCACTCGTCACCCGGCCAACACCAACTGTTGGATCAAGCGAGATTTAAAGGCCACCCCTACCCCTTGAGATTAAGGGGGTGAAGAGTTACCCCCCAGATGGAGGGGTCCTCTGACCCATTTTCCAGCTTGTCAATGTCCCTCTAAGATATTTTCCTCCAAGATTTTTCTGCGTTTTCTGCATATTAACAGGTGAACGTTACCAGCGGAAATGGATCGCCAAGGGTTGATTCAAGAAGAGTCGAAATAATACTTGTTTATCGATTGGTTGACATTTTGTTAGACTGTTTTACGAATAAAGGCTTGGTGTATTCATTTATTTATGAAAATAGAGAGACAAGTTAATATAGCCTAAAAGGTATATTCATTACTTGCTAACAGTTTGATTCATTCTGCTTGTATTTCAAGGCATATGAACTCTTTTTAGCAAATCTTTTTTGAGAATGTAAATAATCAACGATCAAAATATACAGGCAATGAACCTATACTTCTA
>CM046866.1:9678452-9878452 GCA_025617745.1 Heliocidaris erythrogramma | reverse complement strand
CACATGCCAGCAGGCACATAGCGCTATAAAATGTCAACATTATTGAAGGGAGAAAACAAACAAAGCAAAACACATTATGTGTCGTCACAGATCAAACCCAGACACGAAACACAACAATCTTTCAATTGATATTTCGCGTGAGAACACTTTTTCTACTAAGAGCTCAGTAATGTCGGATTTTTTTTTCTTCTGGTGGGTTAATCCTTGAGGGGTGACACTAGATGTCGGAGGCGTCACATACCAGGATGATATTAAATGTGACTGGGGAGGGAGGTAGGGCAGGGAGGGAGAGAAGGATTGGATGAAAGAGATGAGGGCAGAGCAAGGGAGATGTGGGAAGACATAAAAATAGGATGGTAAGGGAAAAAGGAAAGGGGAAAACACTGCACGCATAAAATTAATAAGTACAGGAATAAATGAATGAAAATAAATTTGAAAAGAGGTGTAAGATAGGAAGCGTACAGATATGTTTCAATAAGTTGATGATATATATATATATATATATATATATTATATATATACAAGCACATGGAAATAAAGAAATGAGTTAACGTGGTTTGGATGACTAGAAGTAAAGATGTAAACAATAATAATGAGGAGAAAGAGAAGGGGGAGAGAGAGAGACAGAGAGAGAGAGTTAGAGAAAGAGAGAAAAGAGAGAGAGAGAGAGAGAGGGGTGTGGGGGTGGGGTAAGATAGGTGGAGAGAAGCGACAGATATCAATGAGAAAGTAAGAATGAAACAAAATTGTTTGTTCACAATTTGATTGGTTGCTTGCTACCTTCTGACTTTAAAGGCTCCGTACATTCAAAACGCGCGAAAAGAGATCTCTCTCCGAGAGACAAGAGGGAGGAACAGAGACAGAAAAATGGAAGAGAACGACGGAGACAGGGCATACAGGAGTCTTATGAATGTAGCTAATAATGTTACTATTTGATTTGTCAAGAATCGAGCTTGTCAGTGAAGACTCGATCGTGGCACACAAGCAAGCTCGGTGTCGCTTCCAGCTCCCCTGGCGGGAGCTCTCCCGAGTTTACCTTGCTAAAACCCCGTTCCAACTCGAGGGTTAAGTTGATTAACCCCCTAGAAAAAAAAAGATGAAGGAACCATTTTGACAGGGAGCCGTGCCCTCCGCTACCGGCAGTGTCTCCCATGCAGCAGAGCGATTTTACCAGATACCTTGGGGGGGGGGGGGGAGATGTTCAAGATGGCACCTTGGTTTTTCAAGAGAATGTTGAGTTCTGGTAAAGGTGAAAGATGATTTCTGAGCTTTTTCTCTTTTTTTCAATTTAGTGTGGAAGAATATGACAGAAGATATGTCCCTTGAAAAGAATTGCTCTTCACATGCCCTCATATGAAATAGCTGAATAATTTTGACCAAACCTTCATGACAGATGCACGTGCGTGTGATTTTCAGCAAGACCTGGTAATTTTTTTTCCGGTCAGTTTTTGAGGATTTGAAAACCTCATAGTATCAACCAATTCTTATGTAGTACACTACCAATCTTTCTCAATTGCTTGCCGGCAGTTTCTTTTACAAAGCTATTGTATGAACAGAAATCAACTTTATCAGTCTTTAAGTTGATTACCCCCCCCCCCCCTTCCCTATAAAAAGATGAATGAACTCTTTGCATTGGGAGCGGTGTCCTCCGCTACCGGCAGCGTGTCTCCCAGCAGAGCGACTTTACCAGAATCTTTGAGGGAACTTGCTTGAAGATGTTCAAGATGTAATCTTGGTTCTGAAATATGGATTGGTATTATTGAGATGCTGCAGCGCTTTGGGGATGGATAATTCGTGTTGGTGATGCTAGGCACGGAGTACCAGCATGGCCAGGGTGCCATGTTAGCAGCTGTGCCGCTGTACATACAAGAATCATGAACATGCGATGCTCCCAGGTGGGTGGGGTGGTTGAAAAGAGGATGAGGGGTGAAAAGAAGTGGTGTGTAAAAGAAGAAAAGAAGAAGAAGGTATTAGAGCAGGAGGAGTGGAGGTAGAGGGGCGGATCTAGGATTATGCAAGGGGGTGGGAGGCACTATATTTTATGTCGAAACAATTCTGACACGCAAAACAAAAAAGGGGGAAGGGGTTACAACATTCTTCATGTACCTTTATTGTCGAAAATCTAAAAAAAAAGGGGGAGCGCACTGGGTTTCCTTAGGGGGGCAGGAAGGTTGTGCCCCCTTAAATCAACTACAGAGATGGGCCGTTGGCAAGGAGATTGAGTACTTTTAGGGGATAAGGTTTGATGTTAACAGAAAGCGGAGAGAACAGAATATGTTTTTTTATTAAAGAAGCGGAAGGGTGTTAACTCTGTGTTTAATCATTAGCTGTTCTGGCTTTCAGTAGACAGGTCGAACATGGTAGAGAGTGGAATGAAATGCTGATGGCAAATGATGCGAGGGGAAAGAAAAGAAAACTCAGCAGACCTAGATGCACAGAAATGAGAATTTTAGTTACAAAAATGGTGAAGTACGTAAAGCATTACGGGACAGCAGGTAGCAACCGGAGCTTTACAGTATGTTAACTGGTAAGTACTTCGTCGTCTTGAACCGCGACGTTCTTTGTCATGTTTGTGCATTTTCCGTCTTGCTTTACACCTGAACAAAATACGATTCCTGACCCACTCTACTCGCTATGTAGGCATCCAGGTTTTGAGGCTAAGAGTAGAGCAGGGCCCCCATTGTAGACTGATTTTTCTCTACACTTACATCGGAAACGAAGATCTTTTGCCGTAGGCGAAATCGCTCCGACACTTAAGCGAACATTCCCGGAGGGAAGGGTATTGTAAGTACCTGTACGACCGGTTAAACGTTTATCGTTTCGCGGCGTTTATACTTGGTTGCTAAAGCGTATGCGGTCTTTCTTTACGTATCGCTGGAGGACCAAAAATTAGACCATTACCCAAATCTTCATAATTTCCCTTCTGCTTCGTCTTCTTATCATGAACTCAATTTATGATAAAGCAGATGTTAATTCTGCTACTTTGATTCTAAGTCTTATTGCACTCTTTTGAGTCACTCTGAACAGTGTCGTGCCTACGAAAAGGGACACTGGGGCACATGCCCCCAATCAGATCCCCCCCCCAAAAAAAAAAAGCGAAAGAAAAGGAGGGTAAGGAAAAGTGAAGAGTAGTAGACAATTCGACCCCTCTCACAACTCCTCCTTATATAACATGGCTTTGTTCTCCCACACTTCGTCCATCAAGTAATACCTGTGCCCTCCCACCCCCACCCCTTCTCAATGCTGGAGCCAGCCTACGCCACTGAGTCACACGATGGAAGACAGAGAGTACGGGTATACCGCACGTTGAGCTAAGCTGTTCCAATTCCCCACAAACAAAATATAGCTTCCTAACTTTTGCCCTGTTCCTTTTAATGCGATTCCCTTTCACACAAGCTTCCATTCACCAGTGCACTTTAACCAATCTCTCCGTGTACAAGCACCGCGCTTAATTGACTGGGGTGCTAGATTCTCGGTATCTGTAAAAACACAAGTGGTTGTTAATTAATAACCAGGAAAAAAAACTCGATGCTATCGGTTATTAGCTTAAATTGGAAGGATCGATAATGACCTGCTCTTTTTTTCCCCTATACAATAAACAGTGCATGGTTTGTGTTTGTGTTTGTGTTTATTACCCTCCCACATGTAGCTGCCAAATGTGAGTGGACAACTTATTATACATGTATTTCCGAACTTGAAAGTATGCATAAAAAGAAAATTAAAAGCGTAAACAAAAAAAGAAACATCTTCTTTGCCATTCGATAGGATTTAACAGCTGATTTTCCAGAACAAGTTAAATCTTTGATTCGCTACTTCTTTCTAACACATTCCGACCTTGAAATAATATCAATTAGATAATCATACGGGATGCGATCTCAACGTTGCCATCACTATGAACACGATGACAAAGAGAGTGGACAAAATATACAGCTCCTCATTGTACCATCCACAATTGCTCTGGTAGACAAAAGAACATCCCTTCATTGCTATTATGTCAAATAAGTAGAACAGGTGCATATGCATGTGACACCTGTTCTACATACTTTTACATAATATAGCAATCAAGGGATGTTCTTTTGTCTACCAGAGCAATTGTGGATGGTACAATGAGGAGCTGTATATTTTGTCCGCTTCTTTGTTCGCCATGTTCATAGTGCATGACCCCTCATCAGGAATAAACGGTCGTCGGAAGACTACAGCATGGTCAATTTTCAGTTAAAACGATAAAGCTTAAGCATGCAAATAATAATAGCTGACCATAATGTTCAGATCCATTTATATGGTTCAACGTTCGTGTGCACAGTTAGTACATAATACCCGACATAAGAGACATCATGTAAATATATTCAACATACAATACTCTACATAGAGCCATCTAATCTGCCATCACTGTCACAGTGTTCTTTATCCTCCTAAAATGGATCAGTAAAGCCGCGTTCACATGTGACGAGGTAAATCGCCTTGAATACCGTCGCGACAAAATAAATGATTCTAGCTTGTAGTGCTGTTTTCTTTTCTTTATCGTAATATAACACACATATAAATGAGTTGGAGCCGTTGTTGATACATTTTCTTTCACTCACATTGCCATTGTTTTATATGAAAAAATGGTATTATTGTGCCGTGATGGGTCATTTTTTTCTTGTTCTTGAGGCGATATAACGCATCACGTGTGAACGAGACTTACGGGGACATCAACCGTCAGCTTCAGCGATGAATATAATAATGTGATTAAAATGAAGGTAGAGAGCTCACTAAGGAGCAAGCTGAATATTTTGACATTGACAGAGGATGCTAAATTATGTAAAGTTAGGCCTTGGAAAGAGATTAGGGATTCACATGGAGGGTGAGGAAGGAGAATAGAAGGCCAAAAGGGCGGCGCAAGGGTGGAATTGAAAAGGGGCGAGTGGGGGAGAATTCTAACGCATGTTATGCAGGTGTGCAAGATACCGCCAATTCTCTGCTGCTGTAAAATTCGGGGGGGGGGGGTCATCAAGTGCCTTGTCGGTGATTTTTACAGCCAATCAGATGCAAAGATTTCAGTAGCTTATAACAGTTATATGAAACAGGGCCCTGTTCTTCTATTGCGCGTTGCTCACGAGGCGATGTTTCTGACGTAGGGCTGCGTTAGTGACTGGCGTATTATTATTGACGCTCTATGCTAGAGTGACATCGTACAAAAATGGTGAATGCAAAGTAAACAGTGCAAACATTGCATGGAATTACTAGCGCATGCACCAGGGTTGATTAGTATAAAAGGTAATAATGCTATCAAAATGACATTGCGTATACAACGGGCGTTAGGGGGATATAATTAAAAACATATTCAATACTTAAGATCACCTGTACTTGATCTAAATTATATTTCCTCCTTTGTTTTTTTGTAACAACTCCTTTAATTTCGTTACATAGTGGATTTTCAACAAAAAATATCCTTTAGGAAGCCGACTGTATATAAAAGATTAAGAGGGTCACAATATTTCCTTATAATGACCGTGACGCTATTCTGTACGTACTGCATGAGCTTTAATGCCTGCATTGCACGAGCACTATCATTTGACTGCGTCATTACCTGCGCTAATTAAACCTGCGAATGTAATTAGCCCTTACGCCAGCAATTCAAAACAATGTTTGCACTGTGCGTTTTACGCATACACTCTGTGTAGGAAGTCAATATCACACGGTGTGTCAAATAGTGCGCCAATCGCTGACGCAGTCCTATGTCAACAAGCGACGCTTCGCGTGCAAGGGGCAAAACATTTACATCTAAATATTCATGTTGAAATAGTTATACCCCACAACCTCATTCTACAGTCATCTCTGCATTCCGAGTTACCTCCTTTGATAACCGCCATGACATAAAAGGAGAGACAACATTCAACATTCTGGCTTTTGAGAGGTTAAATCTTCCTTTAGATTCCCAGATAGATCCGGGGGGAAACCCTGTCACCTCCTTGAATGGCAGGCGGGTAAATCCGATTAACATTTTACTCATGCATTCTGACGAAAAGAAATAGAGAGAGATAGAGATAGCGAAACGGAAGATCAATTAAAATAAAGGAGTGACCTCGAAAATGATCTGTGAAAAAAAAATAACGAGCAGAAAGAAGAAGACCGACATGAATTAATTCGACAGCAACGTGACCCAAAACATGAGAATTTAAAGCATAAATACATACTAATAAAGACACAAAGTCATGGTAATGTAGCACAGAAAAGTCACAAAATGGGTCCCAGTTCGAAGGTAAAATGTCTTCGCTACTACTTCACACCGTCAATCTATTTTTTGTCAAGTTAGATTACTCACACTTTATGTCTTTTACAACTTTTCAGATTCTCCCCCCCCCCGAACTTTCGTTATTCTTTTTAAAAGTATGTCACACTTTAATCTCTTGTTTCCTATCCCCTTCTTCTTTTCTTGACCCCTTCACGCTCTTGAAGGGTTTTCCAGTCTTCGTCTGCTCTCACTTTCTATGCATATCTGTTTATTTTATGTAATTCGACTTGCTGTCATTTTACTTTTTACTTATTATTATACCGTATGCACTTTTGGGGAGTGTTTGACAGTTCATGCGAATTCGAAAGTCCCTTTTTATTTTAAGTCGCATGCAACATAACAATGGGATGTCCTTCAACCTTCTTCGTCCATTCCCTTGTCTTTCTCGTGAAGACGGGTCTATAATTATAAGCCAGTTCGGGGTTAGCGCATGGTACAAATGACCCCAAATATCCACAGATATTTTAGACATGGAGGGTTTATGTGCACTTCAGAAAAATAACTCTGGGAGTGATAGAGGTGCCTCATGAATAGCTTTTGTTTCCCCTTTAAAAAGAATACTTCCACCTGGATATCATGGAATGCACCATTAGTGCATAATTGAATAATGGTTACATGACATTCATGAGCACATATCGAATATTAGTGTCAGTGGGTTTTAGAAATTTGGTACAGATGACCTTTATCTGCTCATGCTCAGATTGCATCTCCGAAGTGGCTTATTGTCACAGAGGTCGTTGGTCCAAAGCGGAGCGAGACTAAGTCCTAAGTACATGTATACGGATTTGGTTCAAAATAAGAAGTCTGTGAATTTCTTTCCTGTGTGCGAGATACTAATTTGAAAATACACATGAAATATGTGTGTAATGTAGATATACACATGCAGTGACACGAATATGTAAAGCAATCAATTCTTATCTTGTAGGTCAATCAGATAATTTCCTTTGACCTATCAACTGCATCACAATGTCCTGTCAATAACCCACTATCATAACCCCCGTTCTGTGTTATCATGAAAATGTGTTTTTATTTAAACACAAGTCATGAATTATTATGGTAATGATCGTCTTTTATGATTTATCTTCCAAACAGCTAAAACAATCGCAGAGTGGAATATTTATATCTGGTTTCACAATATAAGATCAGTAAAATAATCATTATAATGACCAAATAGGGGATAAAAGTAACTTTAAAAATTGTCTGTAATTGTCAAATAGCACCTAGTTACTCTAGTGATGTAAAATGATACACCAATTCTCTAATCTGACAAACTTAAGAGCTACTAGCGTAACATGATATCACATGAAACGCTTGAATGTCTGAATGTGTTTTTCTTTACAACATGAAACCAGGACACTCGTTCACATTCGCGTCATGCGTGTGCCCCTCAATGCCTGAGGTTCATAAAAACACAAAATGGGGGTTGTGATAGTGGATTGTTGACAAGCCTAACGCAAGACAACAGAGGTAAATGTATGGTGTCTTTCAGGGGCGGATCCAGGATTTTGAAGGAAAAAAGGGGCATCTAAAAGGTATTCAATTTTTTGCTGGTGCCTTATGGACCAAACTTTGAAAAGGGGTACAATTTCATTTTGTTGTTGTATGCTTGAGGTGTGCCATTTGGGTTTCAAAAATGAGAGGAAGGGTCACTTGTGTACTGAAGGTTTGGGTTTCGAAAGGGGGGCATGGACCAGTTATGTCCCCCGCCCCCTAAACCGCCAGTGGTGTCTTTATCATGCCATCGCTAACTCCTGCACACCTGAAACCTCTTGATCTATGTGTTAAGATCCTCCACTCCACAGATTTAGAACGATGACCCACTAAGCCGCTCTCATGTGAGAGCGCTTAAAGGGCAATTTATAGGTCCATCATCACAGCATGTTAAATGAAAAGATGGACTTTCAAGGGACAATGTAATATAAAATAACTCTATGTGAGCATATATAGGACAATGGGAGATTAAATTCAACACCACATCATGTAAAATGACAGGGGGGGGGGGGGGGAGTTTAAAGGGATGATGAATGAAAAGGAACACACTGTGAACACTTACTGGACAACAGATAATTATAAGGACCGTCATTACATGTAGAAATAATACTTTAAAGGTACATTTTACAGTCAAAAAATTAATGAATGAAATCAAATAATGGTTCAAAACAATAACCAATGTAAAAACAATGAATGCAGTGACAAAGAATGACTGATAAAAGAAAAAAATCAACCACGTGCTTCTATCGCTTTCTCACATCAAAATTTCATTTGTATAACAATTTACTTTAATATTACCCCCCCCCCCCCCCCCCCCCCCCTCCCTCCCTCTCTCCCTCTCTGACTCTCTCCCCTTTTCTCACTTTGTGATTTGGAGGTGAAATGAATTCAATAATGTGAGAATGAGCTTAACATAAGTCATGTGCCGAGGGACTTCACTTAGTCACTTACAAAAGGAGTGAACATACATACATGGATTACTCTCCCCCCTCTCTCTTTCTCTCTTTCTATTTCTTTCTGTTTTGTTCTGGATGACATAGGTCTAGACAATTATTCGTTCACAAGATCGTACCACATGTCCCATGTGAAATGATAATGCTTCAAAGAGACATCTCCACATGAAGTAATAGTTTTGAAAATGGATCTCGATAGTGTATATAATGTTAAAAAAACAAGAAGAAGAAAAGATGGAAAACAACTACTGTAGTAAGTGATCACAAAGCGTCAAGCTTTTGTTTTAGAGTTCCAGGTCTGATGTACAGCATCTCTGACCTTTCATACTATATAAATCAAAATTAATGTCTTTAAAAAAAGACATAAATATTTGGGCTTCAACTCGGCTACAACCCACCCCCCCCCCCCTCCCCCTCCTCACTCCTTATTGATCAATAAATGCTATACTCATTTATCCAATTACATCGTAAGCATTAACGTTTTCCTAATTTTCCCTAAATTTTCACATCGCTAACCTCTCGTAAAAACTTGACATTTCAATCTCGAATGACAGGGTAATTTGGCCAATCTGGGTTAATCACAAGCCGCATAATGGAGAGGAAATGGGCTTGAAAAATGTCGTATTGACGTCCCAATTTGATGTCGTATTCCGTCGAGAGCATTAGAGGCTTTTTTTTAAAGCATTGTGCGATCTGTTCTTAGCTCTATAAAACCAGACTCCCTCTGGGTTAGAAGATGAGGCAGAGGAGCAGGCGACAGCGAGATGAATCTCCGCTTAAATATCGAATTACCGATAGGAAAAATCATCAAGGCGGGAAAATGATAATTGCGATTTTGAAACAAGCGGGGCAGAAAAATATTTGCTGTAACATAGAATATCATCTTGGGGTCGATATATTAATTTTCAGGTCGGGAGGTGGTGGGAGAGGCTATTGCGTCTGCATGCGGGAGCGTAGAATCGGTTCTACTTTTGACGCTGAAAGGAACGCTGAGGAGAATCAAGAGCAGAATGAAAGAAAGACTAAAGAAAACTGTCTTGAATGTGCTAGTGGTACACAAATACTTTGAGGGGGTTTACATCCTGATCTAGGAATGAGACTGTACCCTATAGGAAAAATAACATCCAGTGAGAAAAAGTCTGTACAGAAAAAGCATCACCTTTAGGCTGGTATGATTTTGATATTTTGCTTTTTTAGAAATTTTTATTCAAGTTCTAGTTTCTTAGACTGGGGGTTTGCCTCATCTTAATTTTACACGGGGAACTGCCGAGTCATAATACCGATAATAACAGTATGCTATTATCAATCTTCGAGATTATTTTAAGCATGACTTAATGATATGGAACTTCTGCCAAAATGAACTTTTCAGAATCTTTCACACACGCCCTCTTTCTTTCTCTAAAACCATACACCTCTTCTATACTATACTATATATCATGCTTTCTTACAGATTGCAAGACTTCTCTCATCTACTTCTCTCTCTCTCCCCCCTCTCTCTCTCTCTCTCTTGAGGAGCACGTGCGAAATCTTCATCCCTGGCGATATTCGGCACACACACTTCATGTACATGTGGGGTTTCTACACAGTGTGTACTTAACCCATCGCCTCCGGCTGGCTAGCGGAGCACCTGTACGATCTACATATACGAATGACAATAGTGGTATCCGCTTTTCCATATAGTTCCTCTTTTTGTACTTTTTATCTTCCACTTAAATATCGTAAGGATTCGGTGTTCTTCTCTGATTCTTATTTTCTCGCATTCTTGCTTTCTTAATTCTTTTTGCCTATTTATTTTTGATATCCATTCTTTCACAACAGTATGACATATTTTGAATGGAGTAGTACTGTGTTTCCCCACTAAGCTTTTCACACAAGAATTCAACCAGTTATACAATAAAAATTGTAAACATTGAATAACATCCATATATTGACCAATCAATCCATCGATCAATAAAATTCATCAGTCAGTTTGCCAATCAATAATCCACTCTGAATGATATCCTGCAAGCGAGAGGGGATATGTCTTGTCGTGGTAATGGGGGAGAAGTCATGGGGGGGGGGGTAGCAAGTGATCGGGGAGAGGGTCGCAAACTGGATATAGTCCCCATTCTAGAATTATACATTTTTGCAATTCGCAGTATTGAAGCTTTATATCATATCAATTTGAAATCAATCTACTCAATCTACAGTGTTTCATACATACATAATACATGAATGCTTATTATTATATAGGTCTATTTCTAAAGCCATATTTTAACCCGTTACCTAAGGGAGCCGGGTGGTCCCTGTATTACCTCTATATCGGAATGAGAAAATCAGTAGTCAAGGGGTTAAAATGAGTTCTCTAAAAAGATTAATTATGCAAACCTATATGATTCACTGTCTGATAAAGATCAGAATATGTATACTACATTCATACGTTTGTGTTTGGTCGTCTATCGCCAAAATCTGATTGATACAACTTTCAAAACGGGATTCTTTATTCACTGGCTTTACTTGACTTACTTTTAAGTTTTCTTTTCAACATGTTCAATATCCAGTGACGCAGCATTGATTGGGTCGGCAATGGGGATGACCCCCCCCCCCCCCCCGCCCCAATACACACACACACATCCACCAGCTCATTTATTATTAATCTCATTTGAACATAGAAAGAATGAGAAATAAAGTACTCTAGCAAAAATCAGACTTCAACTCCAACAATCAAACTCAATATGTGTAATAACATGAAACTTTAAACAAGTGGAATATGTAGTTACTATGCAATGAAAGAAATATAATTCACTCTAACACTCATATCATTTGGTATTATGTGACGAAAAAATCAAAATTCAAGATACTCACCCAAAAAGACAAAATAGAGGTTGATAATCCAAATCATCTTTGCTGCACCGAGTATATTCCACTTGGGAGTTATTGATATTCCTCTGTCAAATTTGACAGACTCGTGAGTCGAAATAAGACAAGCTTTATAAATACGCATCTCCACAGACACCTTTTAGCCAATCAGCGCTCTTGTTTATCTATCACGTGATATTTCCGACGAGAGAGTTTCGTTCATAGCTGCCAATGCTTACGTGAATGAATGGGAATGAACGTTAGCTGTACGCTAACGTACTTTATAGCGATATCATGAATACGAAAATCATGATATTAAAATGCTGATGAATGGTTTTTAAACACGATTTGCTTGGGATATTAGCAGGAATAATTGAATACATACGTAGAGAAAGATTTTATAACTCGGCGGGGGTTTTCCTTTGGCTTCGGTCCGCAGCTGCTTCGAGTTAAACGCGAAATCATAATCCTCTCCAAGTTCATTACTTCTCCAAAATAGATGCAATCTTGCAGCAAACGCGATAGGCCGCATTCATGTTCGCAGGCTACGCGGTATTGGCTAATGGTGTGAATTTATAGATTGCGAAGCATGTGCAATGAATTCAGCTCACGATGTGGAGGAAAATAAAATCGCTAATATTGTCTGGGAGATGGAATCATTTGACTTCAGAAATACGTATGTTCACACCTCAAGTTCACGCGTAGATCGTGGCATAATAGGGAGAACAGTCACACCTCTGCGAGTGAAATTGCACTCGGCATGCTCGGGTTAGAAGTAAAGAACGGCGGACTTTATTCAAGTTGTCACTTTGCCCGCAGAAGTGCAAGGTGAACAATGTTTGAATTTTCACACTCGCAATGAGTGTATGCTAGAATCACTCAGCTGTATTGGTCATATACTGTAATCACAATCATGTTGATTCAAATCACCTGCGCTTCCCTGATCACGATTGGGTAGAAGTAGTACTCTTTTCCTTTCAAAATAATAATAATAGTAGTAGTCATACCATAGATTGGATAATCATCGACTACAAGTTAACGAATTACCCCAACGTCAGACCAAGGTTGATCATTGGTTAGTAGTTCCAATGTCAAATGATGCAAGTAAATAACATTTGAAGATCACTTTCTTGTAAGGGTGTAGATATAATAATATGTTGTCTTTAAAAAATGCGATATCCTTCTTTCCGAATTTGAATTACAACAATTACGTCCGAAGCGAATGCGTTAATGACAATATAAATGTGGCTGATCCAGACTAACTCCTTATAAGTATTCGATTATAAAATCCTGGTTTAACGACGCTCTCAATTAAAGAACACCAATGTGAATACATTTATGTCAAAGTCGAGAAGTTCAACACCCGAATTAATCTAAATCCACTCTTATGTAGTCCTACGAGTATAAAAACATCCAAACGCTATATGGGTGAAAATTGCAGCTTTCTGTTGATCTATGTCACCTCTTGTAGGTTACCAGAAAAATCAATCAGAGCTGTAAGAACGAAAATCCCTCTTCAGTCAATCGGAAGTGTCATTTAATGTGGAGCTGAGAAGCAAGACCTGCAGAAATCAATAAAATACACCTGTCGATGCTTCCATTTAACACGTTAGGGTAAGGAGTTGCTTGGTGAGAGTAGAATATAAACGGAAGTAGAACGTAAGAGAGAAAGAAGGTTGGTTGGAGATAAGTAGCCAGGGTTTGCTCCACCATGCATTAATACGCCACGGCTCGGCTCGGGTCGTCCATCCATTCACAAAACAACGCCACTGATCGCATATCGCATCAAGTAGAGTATCATTGGCAACATCAGTGGAAATCGTAGAGCGGTGTTCGTTTGCAGCCCACTCAAAAAAGTAACGAGTACCTTCTAATAATGGCAACATGCGACTTCTACGGATTTCCTCTCCTTCCCTCACTTCTCTCCTCCCTGACTGACTTCTCTCTCTCTCTCTCTATGGGAAGAGATCTTGATCTCGGAATCTTCAAAGGAACTTCGGGTTGTTCTCGTCAGTAAGCGGAATCTGAGTATATTGGGTAAGATGTTTGTGGGGACTCAGATGGTTTTCTCCTCAGTACATCATGGGCAGTCAATGCAATTCATTTTTTCTTTTTTTAAATCCCCTTCTCTCTTCTTCCTCCCCGTGTCACCCCCCGTTTCTCTTATACGTCCTCGATTTCCTCCTCTCCGTGAATACGAATCATGCAAAGACGTCTTAATGGCGTTTTACGGCAGGTGTTTTCTCACCCGGCACATCTAATTCACGACTTCTTGATAGCGTCTTTACTCCACTTAGCACACCTGCCCGCTGTTGACTTTCACTCCTGAATGTAAATAATACCCCTAGTCCGTCACGAACTTCAAACGATGACCCAGCTAGTGGACGGACGACTCAGCTATAGGCTCTTGAATTAAATCAAGGTGTCACTCCGACTTTGATGTCATGCGCATTCTCAACGAGGTCAATATCCAGCATTAAAACAAAATGACGTTGCGATTTAACAAGAAATTTGCCCATAAAACAAAGTCAGTGTCCACGGTTGGTACACGTATAGCCTTCCCTTTTTACTTCAAAATATTTGTTTGAAATAGCCTACTATATAGTAGGAGATCTCAAAGGTTTTTTTTCGTAAAATCCAGTTGCTTAAATAGATTTATACTAATTCCCTTGTAAGAACTTCGAATAAGCGATGTTGAAGAGCTTGCATACAGATACCAGCGGTGGCGTCCAGCGCCGAATCACGCTCCAATGCCTAGTGCGACGACCTGAGAAGCAAGCTGTATGGATGTCTACATCAAGCTCATAAGTGTCGCGAGTAAATAATCATTAGGTCGTACGTCCCCCAGCTCCAACGCCGCACGCGCATGCATAAAGGGGCGAACGCCATGCAAGGGAAGTTTGGAAAAGCTGTATTTCGCGGATAGCAGTTGAGCTGTATAAAAATCTTCCCCTGATCAAGATCCTTTATATTTGACAATGGTGCCGCTTTGGTAAATATAAAAAAAAGGATGGGTCTACCTTCTCTTCGTCTCCCCCTCTTTCTATTTCATTCCCTTGAGCTAAGCTGTGGATGATAGGAAACGACTAGCAGGGGGTGAACCAAGTGAACTTTACTCAGGCTTTGTAATTCCTTGAGGAGGTAGTCGCGTTCTGTCTTCCATTCTCTCACTCCTATCATCATACCGTAACATTTCCTTCTTAAATCCGTGGAAATGCCAGAGAATAAGGCCATCGAGTGAGAAGAAGGTGTGGGAGAGGGTCGTATTCTCTTCTTGTCATGATTCCTATACCCTCTCCCCTCCCTTTCTTTCTTTCTTTCATTCTTTCTTCTATCCTTCTCTCTTTTTTCCATTTAATGTGGGCACGTGCCCTGCCCCATTCTACCCTCCTGTTTGTACCTACGCAACTGATCATCATTCTCCCTTTCTATATTATCTCTGCAATATTTTATAATTATTCTCTATAACCTCTCTTTATATTTCTCTTCTACTGCCATCTCTTTCAAAACGGTAAATATAATAAAGCATAATCTCATAATCCCTCTCTTTCAAAGCTCTGGCACCTGTTTCATGCTTTTTGTCTTCTATTTTCAAGTTTATATCCTGTTTGAATTTCGTTTTATTTTTCATGGTTGAACAAGACAATCTCTTTTCAGGTAAAATGTTATTTTACCTCACAGGTTGTTTATCACTCCTCCTTGAATATAGAAAACGAAAGGAAGAATGGTGAATAAAGAAAAGACAGACTGCGTGCATTACACGAAAGTCATTTTCATAGGAAACGCATCTTGTTCAAGGGCGTACATAAAAAGCCCCCAAAGCACTGTTCAAAATTCGCTTAGGTCTAATGTTTCCTCGCCATCCTCCTCCTCCTGGTCATGTTGAAAAAACTTGTAGCAGCGCTGTTACCATGACAACCAATTTCTTTAAGTATAGCCTAAGAACAACTTACATGCCAATTCCATCTAGCTCCTGAGAACATCAGAACTTCACCAAGGTCGAAACGTGCTTACATTCTTCTCACATTGGTCCGTGACCTTGGTGGATCATTAATGTACTGCACCGAGGAAGAAAGAGGAGAAGTAGGAGGAGTGGTAGGTGTGACCGCACGAGAGTATATATTTTTTTTTTGGGGGGGGGGGGTGGGGGATGAGAGGGTGGGGCAAAGAGAGTTTCTAAAGAGCTGCATCACTTCACACTTCATTCGATGCAATGCATATGAAACGCTTCTGCCATTCCTCAGCTATATTCTCTATCCATGAACAAGATCAGTGCCCTGTTTCATAATACTTGTTATCAATAACAAGTTACAATAACTATTATAAGCTACTGAAATTCCAATTGCATCTGATTGGCTGAGAGCAAATTTGTCATAGAAATGAGGGGTTGTTACTGATAACAGGTTTTTGAAACGGGCCATGGATGACATTGGTGAATTTTTTTAGATTAAAAAAATGATTACGTTTATCATCTTTTATATCTGCTTTTTTGCCTTCTCGCTATTTGCACCTCACAGTTGAATAAAATAAAATAAAGCCATGATTTGATTTTGAATGACTACAACATTTAATTTTTAATCGATTCTATGATCCGATATTTTGCCTTTATTTTCAATTTATTTGAATCGTATTAGCGCTTTTTATGACGATGTTGAAACTTTAATACTGGATTTTTCTTGATTTGATTATTATAGCTCTCACATAGCCTTGAGGTCGTGTTGTACCCGTGGATCATGACATCTGTAATCCCTGTGGCGTAGCGTGGGTCCAGCTAATCAAGGGGCGCTGGTGTCATGGTGCGCCCTGGAGCTACGCCCTGGAGCTACGCCACAGAGTGATCCTATATTCATGGGGCCTGGCTTTAAGAGTACACGTGTTGAAATCTCGGTCAAGGAGAAGATATCCCCCTATTTATATACAAACTGTGCGGCTTTCAAGACGATGGATTACTCCGGCGAAAGGGCAAGAGGGTGGCAAGAGGAGGAGAGGGCATGATGAAGGGGGCGTGTGAGAGAATAGGGTTCTCCGTCGTGGAGGATGGTATAGGATGCGGGACGATGTTGCTCTTAGACAAACAGTGATAAAGTTGTCTCCTTTACATATTAAAAGTGCACTGATTCAATGTCAAAATCACGTACTGATTAAGACATGCAAACACACTTACGTCCGTTGCCACTTCCCCATGGATATTACGTGCCTGGAAGGATTAACCCATTTAGTACTGAATTATCAAATTCCAATAGGCTTAATCCAGGGATATTCTGTTCCTGTAATCAACAGGTTTATAAACCATGAAGAAGTTGGAACAATTTCACCATGGAAGCTGAGGCACTGAATTTACATTGTTCGGTATGTAAAATTGTGGGAAAGGGAATCACACTCGAGAATGAAATTCGACTCAACAAGTCACATATTGAGCGACTGAGAATGATGAAAATTGACACACATGTAATGATGGCAAACAAGACAAGCTAGAAGAATCATTCATTCATGTTAAACTCATGTCGTATTTTTACAAGTCCTTTTCTTTCCGCCTACCCCACCATGATTTTAAATCATGCATGGACCTCCCTCATGAATGTTGAAAAGTTTGTTCAACGGTCAAACTAAATTCCGGTCATGTACACATTGCCCTTCGGTGAACGAGGGGTGAAAGTGTCGATATTTGACGGCCTCTAGCTCCTATTAGCCTCACTTTTTCTTTCTTTCTTTCCTTTTTTTTTTCTCTCTCTCTCTCTCTCGTTCTCTCCTCTCCCCCTGACTCCGTCTCCCTCTTCCTCTTTTATTGTGTCGTGGACGGGGGGGGGGGGGGGGGGGGGGGGGGGGGGTAATGTCTCAAATATTAGGTCACATAGAGTATACATGATGTTAACGCTTGGATAGCACATGGATGAGGGAGAGGGAGACAGAGAGAGAGAGGGATATATAGAGATATATATATATATTTTTTTTTTCCTTTTTCAACGTTACTAGATGTTTAAAATGGGAAATTCCCATTTTAAACCTCTAGTAACGTTGAAAAAGAAAAAAAATTCTATCCCTAAAATACATCGAAAATAATTACTCCTTTTGATATTCTGTGTAATGAATGACGTGCAGAGAGATAGAGGGAGAGAGAGAGAGAGAGAGAGAGAGAAATGATATGAACGGTGCAGATTAGATTACTGAAATAACACTTTAAGATTGAACGGCTCTCAACGGTAGATGGCGACATACCACTTCTATGCCTACATCTCATTTATTATGTGCTTCTTGTATTCCTGTGTGTGTGATCAAGTATGATATATCCATATTGTTAAGATTATTCAGTCCATTATTTTGCCATTATAGTTAATCTCTCTCCTTTACCACCACCCCCCCCCCAATTCTTTCTTCCGTGCTACTCCTCCCCTCCTCTTCTCTATCTGTCCCTCTTTCTTTAACTTTCTCTCTCTCTCTCTTGCGCCCTCTTCTTCTCTTTCTCTGTTCTCTTATATTTTTAATCTATCATTCTGAAACGTAATCATAATGCCAATTTAGCTGTCTTGCGGAGCATGGTGAAAAAGTATATTAGCAGGCCTACACCGAATCGAAAGCTGTAGACCAATCACAAAACAAATCAGTAACATTAAAACAATTATGCATTGAATGAAACTGTTCATTTAATAAGACAATCTCGATGACCCACATACAAAAGACAAGATGTGATATCATAATGAATAATCAGCTCATAGCCAGAAAGTTAACAGTACACAGATTCTTTTCCTATAAATAACATATCACGTTGAAACATGGCAGTGGGGTTTCACTTTAACGACATCCGAAAACAAACAAAATGGTACATTGTATAAAAAATTTTCGAACCATTTTAGCTCTTTCTTCACATTAACTCACAACCTAAAATTTCAAAAATCACATTCCAATCACACAATGACGTGGATATACATTCCTGGAGCAAAATCTAGTTTAATAAAAGGATTAATCAACCTTTGGCGAATACTATAAACATAGCCAAGTTGGAAGGGGGGGGGGGGGGGTGCAGGGCAGGCAGTTTCCTGGTCCTAATCCAAGGTATGCCTGGACGTTTGTGTTGATGTTATTTTTGTTAAAATTGTCTGCACATCGGCTTCGACTGCCCCCACCCCCTGAAAATTCTGGTTATGCTAATGGCAAATGCAAGCCGGCTGTGGCTGTTCAAATCCATCACACACTTGTAGTCAGCACACATAAGTCAGATGAGCAAAGACAGTACTAGATTTTAAATAATAAGTAGATTACAATATGACATGCAGAACTGTCCATGACACATAATAAATTGATATGTACATACATGTACATTATATTGCAAGTTATACCCTGCATTATTTCTTTAAAAAATAAGTATTTCAGAAAAATGAGAGAATGATTTGGAGAGAAATGGGACAGAATAAGAGAATAAAAGCAAAGATAGTCCAATAAAGAAATAAAATATACTTTGAATATAAATATTTGACTGTACTATACTCTAAAACAAAGTAAAACTTTAAGTGTTGGTAAAGCGAAAAGGCAAAATTTATATTTGTAATATTTCAGGTTTTTGTGATTTGTGGATTTCCACCAAAGGGCAGGTCTAAAGCTTTTGATGATAGTATCTTCCCTGTTTTGAAGTTGATCTTTCATATATGAATGTTTGCCTGGAAAAGATCCTCAGTTGCACTGCTGATTTGGGGCTTAGAATACCTACAAAATTACAACTCGCAGAGGGTTTTGCTCAACAGGATCACCCGTTCACCATTCCAAAAGCATAAGAGAAATAATAATCAATACATCTTCTTTCCCACAATTAAAGAGACAGACTCATTTTAAAGTATACATTTTCCAACCATGTAACTTCCTTGTGGCAAATGACAAGCAATGCATAGTGTTTTCCTGAGATTTGCCTAATACCTCCCATTACAGTGACTTCTTTTTCTGGGGGGGGGGGGGGGGTAGAAATAAAGTACCTCATAATATTTCTATGAAATAACTGGTGACAAAAATTTCTACTAGACCCGAAAATGATGCAGCATCATTCAACTTAACGCATAGACTATGGGAACCGGGTGGGCTCCTGCATTAAGCTTATGAAAGTTAAAGAATTCAGTGGTCAACGCGTTAATCCACATTGCATTCTACAAATGATTATGAATTGAATTTATTTACCCTGGGCATTTTAACATACATGTCTTATATATATAGTGCATGTAATAGATCGACATTCGGAAAACAAGAATCTCTAGATATAAAACATGTATGTAAATCTTATTTCTTTATGATATATATTTATAATATTTACAACAATTGTGCGCATATATAAATAATAAAATTGTCCAATTAGCTGCAAACTTAATCTGATTGCACAGAAGATAAAAAGGAGTTGATCATGAGGTTCCAAGTGTAGTAATACATGTATGGACAATGTCCCATTAGTGAATAATTTTGACATTTTGTATTTCACAATTTAGCGGTACTTTTGCACGTGCAACTATCCGTGCAAGTTGCCTCTACTGAAAACCTGTTAAACATTCTTCCATAGGAGCAGGACTTGCAAAAAGCGAATCCTGTGCCAAGGTTCGTTTCATATGACACTCCAACAACACATGGAAATTTATTCCCCTTCCCAACAACTTTTATAATTGCAAAAATATATATGGGAACCAAAATATGCAGCAGTAATTTATTCACGGAAATAAAAAAGCAGCCCCTTGAAAGAACAAGTAGCATTACATGTATCACTTACATATATGGAGGTAGGCTTAGCCCTGAAAACACATCGGGTATCAAACCAATGCGCAAGTTAAGGGTCCTGTTTCATAAAACTTGTAAAGTTGTTAGCAATAATAACTGCCTCATATCTGTGACAAAATTGCTCACAGCCAATCAAAATACAAGGATTTTAGTAGCTTATAACAGTTATTATGACTTGCTATTGATAACATATTTTATGAAACAGGGCCCATTTTTTCCATGTTTGTCCATACACTGTTATGCTCACCAAATTTGATTTTATTCCATATTTCAAAATGTAGCTGTATGGTTATCTAAATACATTTTTAGTTTTCGGCAAATATTACAGTACAGGCGTATCGGTACATGTAGCAGGTATGCAGGTCTTGACCAAAGTTGAGTTGACTTGAAAGGTAAAAATTACACATAGTGACTGACATGTGCAATTGGTTGTGTAGTCCTATTTTTGATGAAATAATTGTAGCAATTCAAATACAATACATGTAGCAGTTGCTGAACCTTCATCACCAATCTCTACATGTTAACTGTCAGCCTGAAAATGAATAAGACAACCACACACCTAGACAATGCTATCATCCGGGAACTTGAAAATCAGAGTGCATGACAATGTATAGGCAAAAGGAGAGAAAAGCTCTCTGCCTTTCCCTTTAAAGAGAAGTTTCTACTTATCATCAAACTTGTCTCTCACTTCTTGCGGCACGTCCACCTTGAGTGGCATACTGATATAGCTATCTCGGCCAAGATCCGTCTCAAAGAAATAATTAGGAGACAGGTACTCCTTTTCACCTTTGACCCCTGCCTCACTCCACGTATGACCATCCCCTGAGAAGAGTTCAAAGATGCGCACCTCGCAGTAGAGGAACAGTCTGGTCTCCCAGTCCTTCTGGGGCTTGGGGAGGGATTGGAACTTCTGGTAGCTCATGAAGGCTGGTGCCCGAGGGTCGGCCAGGGCCTCGATGAAGCGGACATTGGACTTCTCTTCAAAGTACTCCACCGGTTTGGTGGTGATGAGGTCCCAGTGGGCTTGGATGGCTGGTAGTGCCGCAGGGTAGCAGACACGAATGAACGTCAGCAAACCTGCCCACGTAGCAGGAACAGGCGGGATTTGTCCTGGACTTTCTGGACTTGCGGGCGTAGAGGTAGACTGGGCGGACTCTTGATTTGGTGTCAGTAAGATAAGCCAGTAGCAAGCCTTTTGTTTGCAAGCCTGTGAAAAGAAAAAGGTAGAGAAAGCGCACCACATATTTCAAACAATGGATCTAGATATAAGAAAGCCAATTTAAAAAAATATTTTACAGAGTTTCACCTAACTACAAAACAAAAGGTAAAAAATGACATTAGCAATGTGCTTGTGCAGCACGCAAATGCTGTACATGCAAACTTTGCAGTGGCACTTAGTTCAAGTTTATTGACATGACTGATTATATACTTGCTAGAAATAATACTCTGATCAGAGTCATGATGAGTTTCAAATTTTCTACCTTTTATTTCAGATCATCTTCAGGTTCCCTCCAACTCAAACATCAGTGAACATGAACGGATTATTATACTCAGAAAGTTTTACATCAAATGAACTGATTATATAGCTTATATTCATTTTAGGATGGCAGAGTGGTTTACAAACATAAACTATGATGTTTCAAATTCAATCTAGATTTTAATAGTGACATGATAGAAGGCCTCCTTTTGACAGGAGAAAAATCCTTGTCAACACAAATCTAGATCTACCTGGAATATGTGTGAGTGAGATCTACAGTACATCATGCACATCATTGTTGACAGAAGGTGCTTTTCCCCCTTTTTCTGCAAGTTCAGTAATCAGAACTTTGGAGAAGGAAAAATATTTATACGAGGTGTTGGTTTTAGAAAAAAATTACATCGATGTGCTGGTAATATTGGTTCATTACCAATCAGTCAGTGACAGCAAATTCACAGTGTCTGAGCGGTTCTGATGTGGCATGCTAAATTCAATTGTGCTAATATCTCGCACATGTACTTCATGCGACGGTGTGAGATATTAGCACAATTAAATTTAGCATACCACATCAGAACCGCTCAGCATTGCACTGCCTTGTACTCCATTCATCTACAGTGCACATTCCGTGCCGATCTCGCAGTCTTTATAATGCTAGTTGCACAGCGAAAGCTACACATGACTGGTGAGTAAATCCACATCAACGTCGCCATAAATTGTAATTTTTTCATGTTTCTCATGATCCCATCGTTGTAATGATCGAATGGGCTGGAAGAGAAAGAGTTTAACAAACTCTGAAGGTGGTTTGCAAGGATGAATGAATGAATCTTGCCCACTGATTTTTTTTTGTTTACTTGTCTCTCCATTAGGCATATGGGAAACTGTTGTTCAATGTCGTACTTTATAAAACATCAAGCCTGTGTGGCTAGCATTATTTTTGTAGCATGGCTAGGGTTACCTGAATTTGAATTTTATTTTAAGACATGAAAATTGGAATACTTAAGTTACTTAAGGTTGAGTTTAGGATGCAGGTACTAGGTAGTGATGCCTCTATGTCCAGATCCTGGTCGCCTGATATTAGCTGTACAAGCTCCTTGGCTTATCAATCTGGTACTTGCCTACGGAGCTGTACATGGGATCCATACACGGTGTGTGGAGGCAGATATATAAAAAAACAACTAGATCTAAATATCACCATTTCTCACATACTGTGAGCAATGCAAACCACTCTCGGAATTGCTAAAGAGGTTACCTTCCAGGATCAACTAAGATTGGAAAAAATTGAATGAATAAAAAAGAAAAAAACAAAACAAAAATCGGCAGGCGTGATCAGGGTTTTTTGACCTTGCATGCGTAACTTGTATATATATATAGGACTAAACAAATCTTACCTTGCATGTTTACAAGTTACACATGCAAGGTAAAAAAAAAGGCAGTGGCTATTCTTACGACGAGTCGTAAGAATAATTTTCCGGCTATTCTTACGACATGCGCATACGCTCCATTTTCATACTCTGCGCACACTTCACTGGTTGAGTAAAAATCTCTCTGTCTCTGTTTTCTCTGTCTCCTCAGCCTTTTCCATATTATATCTGTAATTCTGTAGAGAGAAAACATCCGTTAGTAACAAATGAAAAAAACGACATATGAAAAAAACGACAAATGACAAAGCTGGGAATCGAACCTGGGTCCTTGATATTGCCAGTCCTATGACTTAACGATGTACCTGTGAGAACATCGAAGGTGTTCAAAACATATAAATACCCTAACCCTAACCTTACGACGGCGCAGAGTACGAAAATGGAGCGTGTGCGCGTGTCGTAAGAATAGCCGGAAAATAGCCACTGCCAAAAAACCCCCTGATCATCAATATGAGTTTTATGACCACTATTCAGGGTACGGTGTGATCACACCCGCTGCTTTTTGTGGTTTTTTTTCTTTCTTTCTTTTACTTTAGCAAACTCCGCGAGTGGTTTGCATGGCTCACACTCACAGTATGTGAGAAATGGTGATATTTAGATCTTGTTTTTTTGTTGATATCTGCCTTCACACACAGTATATGGATCCCATGTACAGCTCTGTACTGTAGGCAAGTTCCAGGGCAGCGTTTCATCAAGGAGTTATCACAGAACTAGTAGTCCTTGGTTTCATCAAACGGTCATACATACAAGTTCGCCAACATCCCATTCAAACGCGTGTATTAAAATTAACAAGCGTTTCAATGGGATGTTGGCGACCTTATACTTATGACGGCTTGATGAAACGATGCCCAGATTGATTTTTTTTTCTTTTCTTTTTTTTTTCTTTTTTTATTGTTTTAATTTAAATGTTCTGATGAGTGATGACTCTGTTTTAGTGTTTATGATAATGAATAAAAACTGAAATTTTCTGAATGAAAAAAAAAAAATAAACATTGAAATCGTTACCTTCATATGTATATACTCAGGAAGGAATCCAAGTCTGAGAAGCATCGTGTAAGGATCGTGAATATTCTCTATCAAAGCACCATAAACTGTTTCCGGCCCAAAGATAAAGGCTGTTTTACGTCCGGGCACGTCCGAGAGATTCACCGGAGCAGTGTCGGCGTTTTTTGTTGTGCATATCCGTCCGTACACTGGCAGTCGGTCATTCGGTGATTTTACGGCACTCTCGAGCTGTTTTTTCGTCTCCAGATCAGATTCTGAGTTCTTGCTATTCAACCCTTTTTCGATAGTAATTCTCAAGAATCTTTCTAGATCACTCAGAGAAAGTTGGCGTTTGTAAGAACGTATTTCACTATTATTAATAGATGTTGTAGGTTTTCCTTCCATAGTAACACTAACAGTGCACCCCATTTTCATTGCCAATGCATGCACGTATACCATGCAGTAGAAATGTCAGGTGACATACCGGTACATAAGTCACGTGACCTTGTAAGCAGCTTGTTATCCATTTCCACACAAATCAATCAAAATACATACATTCTAGAATACATTCTGGAATAATAGAAATCTTTTACATAATTCAAGGACAGATATGTCACCTAAGTGAAAGAATTTGAAAATAAAGATAGATGTACATGTAATTCAAAAATTTACGTTCATGTATATATACAGTGGAGGGTGTGACAATCTTTGTCTACGAGTCTGTAATGTTTTCGTTTCCTATGCCTATGGAAGGAAAACAGTCAGCTGGACAGAATATCTTTCAAATGAAAGGGGCACTTTATATGAGTTGGTCTGTAACATGTAACATGTTCGAGGAGGTGTTATCATTAGTTATTTTCATACGTGTACATAGCATCGATGCTATGTAAGTCTCGAAACTATTTCCACTACGTTCAGACAGGCCATGATCGACTTGCTTCTATCACCCACTCGTGAGTCCTATTCATCATCGCTCACTCGCTGCCAAAACAAGAATTACTGCGCCACACACGGTGAATTTGTCTATGACGGTGACCCCAGTATACTAGTATGCATGGTCAAAACGCGCGGAAGTTTGTGCACAGGGGTCATATAATGCGAAGTTTTTGTTTTGAATAATATTTTATTTGTCTTCATAAATCAACATAATAACACAATAACAATTCATTTGTAATATATCGATAATACAATCAACTAGCAAATACATGTGTTAAAATAATTAATTTTAAATATACCTTGCACATGTCGAAATTGACTGAACTCCAATCTTATACCAAAATAAAACACACGCACACTATTATCTGGTAAGCACGTGTAAATGAATATCTAAAGACCACTCACCATATCATATATATAAAAAGAAAAAGATAAAAAGAAGGAAAACAAAAACACAAATAAAAAAACCTTCCCTTACCACACAGTTATACACAGCAGTCTACTTACCCTACATCACATGAATGCAAACATTACATTACAGCACCAGATGAAACAGACAGAATGATAATAGAAAAAAGTAGGGAAGAGGGTACATCACATGAATACATACATTATTATAGCACCACATACGTTCACACGTAGAGCGATAGCATCGATGCTATCTAGGTTTCGAGACTATTTGGTCATGACCATAGTTTTAAAGACCCTGAAAGGAGTGAATACAACCATACATGCATAGAAAGCTGCTGGTTCATAGAATACAAATATACAAAAATATATGATATATATCCTTCCATTATATCGAAAAACTGAAATTAAAATCAAAACTGACCGCCCCTCCCAAATCCGTCGGGATCGACCAGCCCCACATCGCCTGGAAATGATGACGTCATACTGTGTAGAAAGAGCAGTGTCGCAATCACTCTTCCTGTTTTCCCCACCGGTATACTGTGTGACTACTGAAGTTTGTTGTTATAAGTTCGGAGAAGTTGTTTGCATTTTTGTTTTTAGAAATAGTTACAGGGATGGCTGCCTCAGTTGTCAGGGAAGAAGGTGAACCTGATCAAGACGACTTGGTTATGGAATTTGAAACTGAAAGTGTTGAAATTGACAGTGAAAATGACAGTGTCAGTCAGCGACAGCCAGAGCAGTCGTAGTAGCGATACAGACGACAGCGAGGCCAGTACTGCGGAGAACACCGGCGTCTCGTCGAATGGGATTACGAGCCCTTACCCCGTGGTGTGACTGTGAGCCTGGGCAAAATATTGGCGATTGCAGGGCCAGCCCACGAAAATCGACTGCATGAAAATGTCGATGATTGGTAAGACTTATTGTCCATTTTTTGTGCATTCTATTCTAGCCTATTTCAAAATTTCATTTTTAGAAAGACTCACTCAGTCCTGACTGACAATCAGAGTTAGTTAGAAGTTGTTGTATTGTAGCCTTCAAAGTTCAACTCGCAAGTCATTCAATATTTTTGCCTCAATTTCACTGCACTGTAATCACTAATAAAGTATTGGCTATATTAGCTAATATGCCCAGTAATCCTTATTGGCATATGAGTGGAGGTATAAAGCCTTAGTTTAGTGCACGCTTTGCCGTCAGTGGTCTAGTGGTAAAGATGTGTGGTTAGAGTATTTTAATTCTGAACTGCACTGACGTAAGGGCACGGGTTCGATTCCCGCTCTTCTTGGCTGATATTTTTTCGGCTATGAATTGTTCATGACAGCGTTTATTCCATTGTAACAAATTCAACAATTCAAAATTTAAAAAAGTAGAAATCAAAAATAAAGATGAAGAAAAATAAATTTAAAAATAAGATAAAATTAAATTTTACTATAGCAAACGTTGATTATAATTTTGGAAATGATTCCCTGAATCTGACCCTACTGACAATGACCAACTTTGTTCAGTTGGATTTATGAATCATTTAAAAAAAAATTATAAATGAATTGTAATAAATTATTGGTTTCACACGAAATCATTGTAAATATCAATCTTACCAAAAATTGTTTTTGTTTTGTTTTGATTTACAGGAAGTACAGGAAAGTGGTGAGGTGGTGCTGGAGCTGGCTTGGCAAAGATGTAAGGGTGCAACTGCCTGCATGCATCCACACTACAATTATGGAAGCATATCCAGATGGAGGGGATCGATACAAAGGCACCATCCTACGTCGATTAAGATAAGGATAATCGCCAGAACAAAAACTAGTTTAGCTTGCTTATCAATGAATGAACTGGATTATTTATTTTAGCAGACATTTCCTCCTGAAGACTTGAGCCACAATATGATGTGTAATGTTATCAGCATTATATCTTCTGAAACTAGTACAGTCAAACCTGCTTTAGCGACCACCTGTATAGAAAGGCCACCTGCTCATAAAGACCACTTTTCTTGTCTCCCTTGAGTGGTCTTTACAGACGGGTTTCACTGTACATGTATGTGATTGACTGATTGCATAAAGTCATTGCAATGTTGAATGGAATTGTTTTCATTCACATATTCTGTACATGAGCTCAAAAATGGAGACATTTGGAAGTAATGATTGTTCTATAAATAGGTTTAGCTCATCATAGGAAAGATTATTGATGAAAAATGTCCATCTGTGACACTACTGATGTATACTGATAGTGAAGTCTACAAAAGTAACTAACATTTAATCAAGAAAAAAAGTCTGGGCACAGGTATATGAATTTGATGCTTATTGTACATGTTTGAATTTCAACCTGAGTATAACACAATTATATTCAACATCTAAAAGTAATTTCTTGATCAGCCAAACATGTGAACTTTGCATGTGAGGAAGAATGTTTGAATCTACATGTATATAAACTAGCAAGCCTAAAAAGAAATTGTCATGTCTCCTCTTTATGTGTACCCTTTAATACCAGTTGTTTTAATGTTACAAGACCGGCATTATTTTTCGAAGTTTGAGCATAGGTAAAGAGATGTTGTATATATATTTTTTTTTATAATTTGAACTTGAGAAAATTGTAGAGTAAACATCGTGAGTGGAAAGAGCAAGAGAAATGGAAAGGTTGAGAAAGACAAATGGAATGTTGAGAAAGGGAGATACAGTTGTAGAAATAGAAAGGGCAATTGGTAGAAAGAGACAGGGGTAGAGAAAGATAAAAGTTTGGAGACAACAAAGATACAGAGAGTAAGATAAGGAATTTTCTGATGGTAAAATTGGGTGTGTATGATTAATATTACTCATAATAAAATCAAAGCAATCAATTTCTTTTCACAGAATTCCCGCCTTCCAAATTGAAAAGGCAATTCAAATCTCTCGGCAGCACAGAAATCAGTTCGACTTGGAAGAAATTGGACTTGGGAAATGTAAATAACACATTTTACATATTCTGGTCTGAAAAAAAAATGCTTTGAATTTGGAGATTATTTGACTTACGGAATGTTGACTTATGCAGACTCTAATATCACAATAAAAAATACATTTGGGGAAAAAATACAACATATAATTATCTGTCTAGAAACAGATTTCTGTGGACCAACGAGATATGACCCAGGAAAGTGAAATGTTCCTTCTGTTTCTCTCCCTCACTTCCCATCTTGCTCTCTTTCTCCCTCTTCCACCCTAACTTTCCTTCTGTCTATCCATTTCTCTTTATCCCCTCTTCCACCCTAACTTTCCTTCTATCTCTCTATTTCTCTTGCTCCCTCTTCCACCCTGGCCCTCTCTTCCTATTTCTTTCTCCCTCTTCCACCTTCCCCTCCCATTTCTCTTTCTCCCTCTTCCATCCTCCCCCTTCCTGCCTCTATCTCCCCATTCATCTTTCTCCTTCCTAGTTTCCCACTGCTTTATCTCTCTTTCTTTCTCTATCTCTTGTTTCACATCAATTTCCATCCTAAAGATAAGCTTTCTACTAGACATAGAAAAAGAAACGCACATACAGTGTAATTCTTTTGGGTGTCCATTCCTGATTTTTCCTCTTTACTCAAACTATTGTTACATTGATAGAATAAAAAAAAATCACTGTACTTTTCTGGATAGCTAAGTAACCTGAGATTTCTCTTCAAATGTGAGTTTCAGAACCCACACATTTCACTGTTTTATAACCTAGTTATGTATCAGAAGTCTGATTTATCAAAGTAAAAAAAATGGTACTAAATAAACATTCTATAATCACATCGTAAAATATCTAGACACTTTTCATAGTTCAAATGTTGCAGAAATTCTTTATCAGGCAAATTTTTTTCAAAAAATATCAAGTACAAGTACATGTATTTACCTGATCAACTTATTTTTTGTGTACCATGTAGTTTTTGTTATGCTAGCATGCATGAAGTTCTCAAGTTACTAGTACTCTACACTCACCTGCTTTGTTTACTTGCATAATTATAAATGATCCAATGCGTAATGATAGAAAAGTCTTAGGGTCTATGAAAAACATATTATTCTGAAAGAAAAATCTTGTTCAATGAGTTATCATCTACATGTATTGATGGTGATGTGTTCACATTCAAAATGGTGTTCCTCAAAAGCCTGGACAGCTTTATCCTTGTTGGGGTGCTGATACGACGCACTTCGAGATGGTTTGGGCTGCAGCTCTTCCATGTCATCTCTGATCTGTTGCTTGTTCTCCACCAGATCTAGAACAACTCTCATTAGAGCTATCACATAATCTGCAAGATATGATAAATACAAAACTATAGCTTGAAACTTATTCCACAGATGCCAACGTTTTTACCAAAAGAAAAAAAAAAGAAAGGATAGGAAAAAAAAAAAGAATACCAAGCACACTATGTATTCACATGGTTGTGGGTGAACAATCTTCATATAATGTCAATGGCATGCACATGGTCTGTGCTGGATAGCTAACTAGCGCACTGACCATAGCTCAATACATACTTCTTCCTGTTGAGCGACCGTAATCAACAAGTTGATTCCGGTCGCAATTGTTCACCCACAATCATGAGAATACCTAGTGTGCCAATTATTGCTTGCTATTCAATGATTTTGGAAGGTTTGTGGAAGTTTAAATATTTCTTTGTGATTTCACAGATTATTTTAATTTCCATTGTATTATATACATAATTTCATGACCCTATGTGGTATTATCATATTTCATTATTTTAATATTAATCGTATTGGTTGGCATCCCTGTGATTCAGAAGGTATACAACAAATATACAGTTGTATGTACATTATTGTGCTGTCTACTAAAAACATTCCAGTGTGCATGATTTCTATATAAAAAGTTTTGTAATTTTTTCTACTAAAGAGTGGGGGGGGGGGGGAATTTCAAGCTGCAAGTTATGCTTAATTTTACAATGACTTGAATATGAAAAGCCACAAAACAGACGGAAATGCACTGCCCTTTCAATAGAGCAAATACATGTACTCCTAATTCAAAGCATATTTTTGCCTCTTTGAAGTAATAAATTAGGTTCAAAGCTTGAGGAAACTTTGCGCATTCCATCTGGCAATCTGTATTCAAGTTATCAAAGTTATTCGTAACTAATAAATAAATTTATGACTAATCGGTCATAATGTCATATTAGCTGGAATTTTAAAGAAATCTTAAAAGATTTATAATTTATGCCAGAGCATATTATGGCTAAAAAATGAAAATTTTCACTGGACACACAGCCACTTACCATATGTGCAAGCAGTGAGGACTCTCTCCACAGTATAACCTCCTTCCTTAGAGCGTGGATACTTCATCTTGTACACTGGATTCCCTTCACTGGTAGCTTGTGATCTATCTCAGTTCTCATTCCAATGGGCACATGTCCTGACCCTCCAGGAACATCCTCTCCTTTATCACATTTAGACATATTTGCGATCTATAAGAGAATAATAATATACCATTGATCAACTCTTACTCTTAGTACATTCAAGTCAATTTAAATAGGAACAAATATGAAATTAATATTGACCAAAAATTAGGTGGAGACAACATAGTCAGTGGAACAACCAACGGTACGGAAATGACAGAGAATAAAGCTTTTTTGCTCTAAGCCATAGGCCTATGACATTAACATGATGTGACAGCCAGGCACTCTGTCTGCAGTGCACGTATCACACAACAAAAGTAAAAGTACAAAACACATCACAGTAACAATAACAATAAAACATGTCATTAGGCCTATATATATAACTTTATAAGCAGAACAGAGACTAATTGTCCTAATTATTAATTTTGAATATCTGGTCGATAATTTCACAGGAACAATATCAACTCCCAATATGAGGGAATTGCAACTCGATATTTAAAACCCAAACTCTATAATAGATCGCCATGAATGATGAATGTAAACCAATGCCAGAGGCAGAGCTGGCGGCAAGGCGCGACGCTCAGTACAGCCAGCCGGCCCTGTCCCGACCGCTACTAACAGCAACCTCGATCTCAAAGCAAGAACAGCATAGAGTAGGTGGTGCAGATGCGGGGGCAGACGCACGGTCTGTGAATTTATTTCAGTCAGAATTCGGCATTAATATCATGTTTTTATTATTTCTATCACAGCGTGAAGTGAATTTAAATAGTGAACATCCTTTTACTAAAGAAATGCATTTAAAAACAAACTAGAACTAGATTTATTCCCTATTTTGATAGTATAAAAATACAATACATTACATACCGTACTTGCATGCAGACTGGGGAGAGCGAGAATTCTACACAATGTGACGTCATCACTAGCTCACGGAATCCGGACTCGAAAAACAAATTTCTCCGGTGGCCATTTACCAAGCCCCCGCTTCAAAGATTTCTGATGTTGTTACTCCTTTCACAGTCATTGACATCTCAATCGGTTTGCATTTTGTTGTTCCATAAGTCGAATGCTCTACATTGATATATAATTTGTCTTATTTATTTTCTGCTCCGGCCGGGGTCTTTAAGACCAAACGCTGTCTGAACGCAGATAGTCACGAGATAGAAGCGAGTTGGAGCTAGGTTTCGAAACTATTCTGGTAGCGAGTAGAGCGATAGCATCGATGCTATCTAGGTTTCGAGACTATTTTGGTCAAAAGTACATAATTCGTATACAGTAAAATGAAATAGAAGATACATTAAAATGATAAAAACGGCACTGGTCTTCCCCGGGACTCTGCGTAATACAAAAATAAACATACTTCATGAACACAATGACATATCGTTTACGTAATTATAATATTTTTCATTCATTCACCTTTAAGTATATTAATTGGAAGATAGGAATTAAAAGAGCAGGTTCTTTAGGGATAGAGAGAGGAAGATAAAGAGAGGGAGAGAAGAAATACATGGTGAGCGAGAGTATATTAGGGACTTTTAGAAGCAGTGGACTAGTACTTCGTCCCAGTCGACTAATTCGCGCATGACAACGTCGTCGACTGCCCATGTTGACTACAGTTCTGATCATTTTAGATTTCACTCGATGTGTACGTACCGTCGACGTCAACCGGAGATTTATAACTTGCCAGTACAACTTTCAGACTTCAGACGATAATTTAAACACGACAAAGAGAAAACATCATTGAATTTACAGTGATTTCAAGAAAAGGTACTGAAAACTTACCTTTCTAATCCGAATTTGAGGATGAGCAGAATAGTTGAGCTGTTCTTGATGACGTCATATACGTGAACCTCGTCGAAGATTTCGGAGCACCGCAAAAACGAAGTGAACACGCGAGTGGCGCATGCGCAGTGGCGTAGAATGACGTCCTTGCGTACCTAAAAGTCCCTAATAAGAGGAAAGGAAGGACTGACCGTTACGACCACTGGAGAAATATTTAGGTTTTAGAATTGCAAATTTGTCTTTAAGAGCACTAAAAAGCTGATCATAATACCGCAAAATTCACCATATATAATGTCGGGAGTTGGGGGGGGGGGGGGGGGGGGTTCCGGATTTACAAATTTACTTTGCAACCCCCCCCCCCCCCCCCTCCATGGTCATGAAGCATCTGCCTCTTTACTCCTTGTGCATTAAATACTTAGTCGTTTCCTCAGAACAAACGTTTAAATCTTACTGTGCCAAAGGGTTTAGCTCTCTTCAAAATATAACAAAATGTGATCAATGCTTACTTTTCAAATGTCTGCACTTCATTAACCATGTGCGATCTATTATTTCACAAGATATTGAATACAAAACGTGTAGGAACTATATTATCATTTCTTACGATATCAAACATTATTACTTTACCCAACTCTATGTATCAGAATTCATTGAAATTTACATTTAAGTTTCAGCTTCGTCCATCATTTTTTTTCTTTTGCATTTGTTTACTATTGTTTAATGTTTTAATAAGGTAATATATTTTTAAAAATCTGCAATTTTCTCTGAAAATTTTGATGGTAGCATATATAATTATCTTTAATCATATATTTAGAATGCTTGATTTATCCTCAAAATTTTGATATACATTGACCAAAATATACCTTTCCCGTGTTCAAGCAATTGGTGATTGAAAATGACAAGTCTATCTGTCACATGCATATGACATTGGCACTGAAAGAGTTAATATCACCATGTTTGTATATTTTTTTATCCAGTGTTTTCACAGCTGAAATATTTTTTTCCTGAAACGCACTCTCAATTTTTCTGGAATTTGGTACTATTTCCTGAAATTTGAAATGCGCTTTACAAAATCAATGTGGCACTACACAGGACCAAAGTCAAGGTGTGAGTTTTCCACTTTCAAGCTCCAAATGTCCAACTTTCTGTTGAGGAGTGCATGTTCACTTGAGCATTTCGACTATTGTATACAATGCATATGGGTGATGGGGTGTGTAGACTTGATTACGCTTTTTTTTATCTTTCACGTTAGGGAGGTTATGCCTTCAATTCTTGCACCATATTTCAACTTTTCGAAAATAAGACAGGCACTTGATGATAAAATTGTGAAAGCCAATATGTCTATACCTGGTAAGTTAAATGTAGCTATTACATGTACTCTGAATGAGAGGGCGGTCATGACAGAATTTAGACCAGTATCAGAAGAAGATGTGACGAAAATTATTTGCAAACTTCCCAATACATGCAATAAGTCATGCTCCCTTGACATAATACCAACATGGCTTTTGAAAGAATGTTCACCTTCTATATTGTCATCATTAACTGCTATTATTAATTTATCTCTTAAAACTGGTGAATTTCCTAAATCCTTAAAATATGCAATCATTTCTCCTATTATAAAGAAGGCTTCTCTTGATGTTAATGAATTAAAAAGTTACCTATATTATTGATAATCGTTTAATGGACCATTTTCAGTCTGCACAAACCACAACATGAAACGGAAACTGCACTTCTGAAACTAAAGAATGATATTTTATGCTCTTTAGATAAACGCAAAGCTGTTTTATTGGTTTTGTTAGATTTGAGTGCCGCTTTTGACACTGTTGATTTTGATGTCTTTGCATATAGACTCTCACAATCTTTTGGAATTACTGGAACGGCAAAAAGTTGGATTTTGTCTTACCTTAAAGATCGTATCAGTCGAGTTTCTATCTCTGGGCACCAATCTTCTGCACACTCCTCAAAGTTTGGTCTACCATGCACAGGGCTCTGTGGTAGGCCCAGGAATGTTTACTTAGGCCTACTATATATACCTACTTGGTAAAGTAATTGATAGTCATAACCTTAAATATCATATTTTTGCAGATTACATTCAGATTTATATTGAATTTGACCCTAAAATACCAGGTGATACTATTGTTGCATTGCACAGATTGCAAGAATGCATTCAGAAAATAAAGCTTTGGATGACAGAAAATAAACTGAAATTGAATGACGATAATGTGAATACTTGTGAACATGCTGTCAGGTCATTGATTCTTTCGCGTTTGGATTACGCAAACTCACTCCTGTATGGTAGTTCTTCTAAAGACATTAAAAAGTTACAAACAATCCAAAATCGATCAGCTAGACTTATTTTTAAAGCAAATCGGAGGGATCACACTTCACCATTGTTGCGGCAGCTGCATTGGCTTCCGATATCTGAACGCATTATTTTTAAAGTTGTGATTTTTTTGTTATAATGCCCGTATAGGAGATGCTGCAGTATATTTATCAAACTTACTTCACAACGTTACTCACTCTGAGAATACTAGATTTCTCCGTTCACATGCTGACCCAAATCTTCTTTCATGTAACAGAACACACACCACTTATGGGGATAAAGCTGTTGTAAATGCAGCACCGGTGCTATGGAATAAATTACCTTCCATACTTCGGGCAGTTGATAGTAAGACTAAATTTAAGGCCATGCTTAAGCCTCATTTGTTTCCCCATGCAGTAATTAATTGTTCACGGTAATAGGGAGAGTAGTACTTGTCATTATTATACTTTGCATTTAATTTACTTCTTTGTTTTGTTTTGTGTTTTTTTTTTTTGTAAAGTGCTTCGATCAAATTTTGGAAAAGTGCTATATAAATACCTGTTATGTATGTATGTATATATAAAAATCCGCTTTAAATCCTTAACTGAATCCTTTTCGACCCCTATCGACCCGTGTCAAACCGCTTCGACTATATACCTTGTCATCATCCGATGTATGAAGGCAATGCGGTATACGGCAAGGGTCCATACGGTTTTAAGGCGGATTCACACCAAACACGACACACGACAAACGACACGACAGCACGACATGCTACACGATAAACGGCAAAAAAACAGTGCACACCGCTCACGACATTCGCTAAAAAGTCGTGCTGGAGAGAGGGTGATGTCGTCTTTGATGATGAGCATGTCGTGATAGAATTCATTTCAAATTCATCATTATAGTCATCAAAATAATTTTAAAGATAAGACGGAAGTTTTATATTTTTAAATCTTGAAATCATTTATTCTTTATTTGGATGTTCTAAAAGTTGTTAAATTGGTCATGTGACTATGCTGAAGAATTACAAAAGTGATATTTGCTGTTGTTTATATTCGGAATAATCACAGCTAGGTTTTCTTTCTTCATTAATAGGCCTACATAAAATTGATGATCTTTGCTGTCTATTCGGAATAATTCAAGCAATTTTCCGGGGGGGGGGGGTGGAACTAAAAAACAATTATTTTTTTTGCCATACCTCCAAAATTCGCTCAGTGGGGGGCGGGGAAGGGGGGTCCAGTTCCCCTCCATAATTCTCTGACAAGCCCCAAAAAAAAGTTTTTTCGTTCTAAAATGGGGGGGGGGGGGGCACAATGCATGTTTTTCTTCCAAAAGAGTTGGCACGGGCCGAATGTGCCCCTCCCCCTAAATCCGCCACTGCTTTGGAACATAAATTTGGTGTGAAAATGGTGGTATTCTCCGCGGCACACACCCATCGCACACTATATGGGGAGGGGGCAGTTTTGTCTTATACACTCACTCTTTACCATATTTTATGCACAAAATGACCAGAAAAATATATTTTCTTAACTGAAAATAGTTGTGGAGGCTTATATATTTTATATGGATTTTGGGTACCTCCAAACATTAGGAAAGTACTTGAATTTCTTGGTGGACTAACGGAAATTTGTTTTCTTTTTCTATAATTATAAGTTATCTCAAACTCATGGTCGCTTCCTATGTGTTTATGTTTTAAATATTTCAGTGTATGACGGAACAACTTTTTATTGTAAAAATCCAACTGTGTTAAACTTTTTACGTGGTTGCAATAAATAAATAAATAAATAAAATCTTTAAAAAATCTGCTGATATTTTCTCAACAAAGCAAAAGCTTTACCCCGTATTACGGTACATCTTAAAATGACTCAAAAGAACCTATTTTCAGAGTTTCATTAAAAACAAGAGCCCCAGGGGGCACGACGCTCACCTGAGGTGGATCAATTCACATCTGGTGCATGTTCTCTCTAGCACATGAACAACTTTCATTCTTCATCTATAGAGGTATCTCTATACACAATACCAAGTCTGAGCTTCCTACCAAGTGCGGTAAAATTCCAATCATGGGTTTTGGAGAAGCTGAAAATGTAAAAAGTTTATGGATGGCGGACAACTTGCCCCACCTCCCCCCCCCCCCCCCCTCCAGTATGTTACCCCCACAGACCCCCTATAGCGCCACCCAGAAAAAAATCTCCATACACAATACCAAGTCTGAGCTATTCCTGGTTCTGGAGAAGATGTTTGAAATTTACATAGCTTTTACACTTGGGGGCTCTCCTCCTGGGCCCCCCTGGGGGCCACATGTACCATTTTAGCACCTTTGGATCCCCTACCCCTAAGGATGATTCCTACCAAGTTTGGTTGAATTCCGATCATGTGTTTTGGAGAAGATCAGAATGTACATTTTGCCTGGCAGCGCCCCCCTCCAGTATGATACCCCACAGGCATGGGCGTTAATCGTGACGTAACTCTATTCATCATGGGGGGGGGGGGGGCGGCTATTGTGTCGTCCCCCCATGATGAATAGAGTTACGTCACGATTAACGCCCATGCCCACAGGGCCACTCAGAGAAATTTCATGAACAACATTCATTCTTCATCTGTAGAGGTACCTCCATACACAATACCAAGTCTAAGCTATGCCTGGTTCTGGAGAAGAAGATGTTTGAAATTTACATAGCTTTTACAATTGGGGGCCCTCCCCCTGGCCCCCCTGGGGGCCACATGTACTATTTTAGAAACTTTGGGTCCCCTACCCCTAAGGATGATTCGTACCAAGTCTGGTTGAATTCCGATCATGGGTTTTGGAGAAGAAGATGAAAATGTAAAAAGTTAACGGACGACGCACGACGCACGACGGACGACGCACGACGGACAAATTTCCATTGCAATAGCTCACTCGAGCCATAGGCTCAGGTGAGCTAAAAAACACAACATACTTTTAAATTTAATTCCCCATTTCTTCTCCCTCTCTCACTCTTTCTCTCTACCCCACCCCCTCTCTCTCTCTCCATGTCCCTGCCCCTCTCTCTTTCAAAATTTTTAACAAGTTCAGTGCCTATTGTATTCTGTTTGAGAGCTGAAAAAACTGTAATTGGACGATACAAACAATACAAAAACCAATATTAAAAAGACTAAAAAAAGGGATTTAATACTGTAATTCAAATCTTTAATGGGATAAATTACAACAAGCACCTTTAACAAACAGACCAATATGGATTTCCCTTAAAATAGTACATTAAAAAAATCATGCAAATATGAAACCAAATAAACTAAATATCTTATCAATTATGGTATTGTAAGGTATGTAAATAAAGTTCAAGCTCCATTAGAGTACAAATTAAATTCATCCCCCAAGAATGTATGATGTAGTAAGCAAATACAATTTGCTCTGACACCCACTCCCCTCTAAAATACTTGGGACATGCTGTAAAATGCACCTCAGTCCCGATATTAAAGCTTCAATGGCCTAATGATTATGTAAGAGGGGGGGGGGGGGGAAGGGGCGGACGTAACTTGATATTCAACGACATTAACCACAGTTAGATTTTGAAATAGAGATTTGGCAAAAGTTTAAATGTCCCCACTCAAGAAATTACTTATTGCAGACTAATAACAATCTAACCGGTGGTAATGCATAACATGTAGCAAATTAAGGAAGAGAAGTAACGTACATGTAGTTGTAGGGGCTATAAAAAGACTGTTATTCAGAAAACTGAAATGAATGGATTCTGTCAACTTCATTTTGTTATGCCTTTGGTGTGTCCTTGCACACTCCATTGTGAGATCATTTGTGGACTGAGATGGGGGGGGGGGGGGGCAGGGGGTACTGGGGTCCTAGGATGGGTGTGGTGACACAGGGAGTATTGATATTAGCAGCCGATGGACTGGGGAGACACTGCTATTTGAGAATGATGAATGGCTCAAAGTTCATTCCCTTCGACCTCTCTTGTCCTTGAGAGCATCCTTTCAGCTACCAGGTACAATCTCTGGTAGATGTGTTCCCTACAAAATGAAAAAGGAATTAAACAATGATATAGCCTTCCTAACATCATTACATCATAGCTACAAAGTGACTAGTACAATTGTATAACATTTTTTTTCACAAAACACATGCATCAAAGTAACTAAACATTTACTTGAATGAACTATAATAAGATGAGAAAACAGTACTTAACATAGCAAGGGACTATAACACAAGTATGCATGATCAGTGTTTAGGTATTAAATGTTATGGTTGTGTAGGACCATGACAAAGCTTATGACAAAGCTATTGTGTAAATAGAAGATCAGGGTATAAATTATTTCCCTATTAAAACGAAGCAGATCAACTATTTGACACGACTTTGAATGAACACCCATCCCCAATTTCCATGAATTCATGCACTGGGAAACAATTGGATTGTTACATGTATTGTACTATAAATAAAATTGTACTTACTCTCTAGGTAAGGATGTGAAATCAACAATACTAGTACGTTAGTAAGTGTTTGCCCTTGATGACGGGAATCGGGAGTGTGATGACCTGAAATGATGATGCACCAGTTCCACTTCTCTTCCCTTGTTCTTCCTCATGTTCTTGGACTGCAGGAAACAAGCCTATACATTTATGTTGACCAAACGACATTCAGCACTTTCTCCTGTAAATTTCGTGAGAAAGGAAATTAGATCATTATTGTATTTTTGCCAGGATAAGAAATAACAAAGCAAAATGAAAATAATAATTTTCTTTAAAAGACAAAATAACAATGCTGACAATAATAATGATTTAAAAAATTAAAACAGTAAAGAAATCATTTGACCAGGTGAATTCCGACGTGCTTTATGTTTTAATTATAATAACATAATTGATGGGGGATGTACTGTATGTAAAGTATCTAGATATAAAAACGACTTAGCAGTTTCCATCTCCAAACGAATCTTTAACTTCATTTTAGAGTTGAATGAAACAAAATAATTACCAGATCTTTCAAGCTTGCTGGCAATCTTTCAGCAAAAGTGTCTCGCCTTTAATATCCTCGTCTTTGTACAGCGATTTGCCTGGGTTTCCAGAAGTTCATCATGGCCCATTCTTTTATGCTGCAAAAAAATAGAGGAAGAAAATAACAAAAAATAAGGCTACAAATAAACGGGTTCATAAATATGTAAGGTTCTTTAATGTTTCTTCATGGAATGGACTTTTATTTCATCTTAGAAATCCACATGTAGTCTCATATAGAATGGGTGGTCTTGTGATGTAAATTTATATAATTATTCAACTTTAAAAAAAAAAGTGAAACATAAAATTTGACCTATTTCAATCTATCAAAAGTTTATTTAGTGATATGGCAAAAGATAAATCATAATAAAGACACTAGTGATATATAATTTGATTCATAATACTTCCTATGCTCCCAACAAGTGATGGGATTCGTACCTTTTTCTTAATGTAGACGGGTTTATAAACAGCAAGTAGAATGTACATAATACATATACATTGTAGATCTACATCAACTCTAGATCTAGGGGTGGATCCAGGAATCAGGATTTTGTCAAGGGGGGGGGGGGGGGGGAATATCTCAGAAAACTTTCTGACAAGCAAAGAAGAAAAAAAAAGGTTATCAGATTTTTTTTGATCCAGTTTCCCTTCAAATTCTCTGACAATCAAAAAGGGCATGCCTCCAGAAATCTGCCACTGCTAGATCTTTGACATCCCTATTGCAGATTTGTAGCCCTACTGAAAAAAAAAATATCTCTGAAAATTTTAGTTTTATTGCCTTATGTAAAATTGATCTAATGATTATTTTCATCCTCCTTTTTTATTGTTATTGTCCTGTAACTTAGACTGCTTCTAGATCTACTGAAAATGCTTTGATTAAAACAAAAAGAAACAAAACTACCTAAAACAAACAAATAACAAAACAAAAAATATGGAGGAGTCTAACAGTTAGACTAAAAAAATGAAGCCTAAAAAAATGAAGTCAAACTCTAGACTCTACACTGTTCACATCATTCTTTTTTATACTAAACAATGACAAAGAAAAATAAACACTAGGCCTAGGCCTATATAGATATCTAGACCTACAAACAAGAAAAAGGATCTCTGACTTAGATCTAAGTTAAATCAACATTGTCTAGACTCTAGCCTAATTAGATTTGTTACCTAGTCAGGGACATGTAAATTGACAATAGGCCTAGATATTCAGAGTAGGCCTATAGAGACTAGACGCTTGCCTAACTTAGACCGAAAGCTTCAGTCTCTGTTCGTCGGGTGTTCCGCTGGACTACGTCTTGCTTCACTAGGAGAAGGTAAAAAATAAAAAAAATGTTAAAGACTCCTCCGAACAGACGGTTTTCAGCTGTCTAGCCTTACTTAGAATCTAGGCCTAGACCAATATTATTTGGCCTAGGCTCTAGATGTGGACCTAATACCAGCTTAGTAAAGTACAAGCCCCCGTCCCCAACCCCCTCCCCGAGGCCAAAGTAGGCCCAGCCTAGGCTCTTCATAACAAATTAAGAACTAACAATAGTGTGACTAGCCTATGTCAATTTGATAATCTACGTTAAAATTCAGTGACAGGTTCGAAATTTGCAGTGTTTTTGTTTTGTTTTGTTAGGCCTACGTTTGTTTTGGGGTTTTGGGTTGTTTTTTGTTTGTTTGTTTTGGCCTAATTGGGGGAGGGGGTCTCTCTCTCTCTATCACTCTCTCTGCAGATTTTACAGGCACTAGGCCTAGACCATGATAGTCATATCCAGACCATAGTTAGGTCTGACTTTAAACGGATTGATGGCCATATATGCCCCCTCCGTTTGTCAGGCCAGATACACTGCCTGGACTCCTGGACCTGGAAATGGTCTTGGGACCGGGCTTGAGTTAAGCTTTAGGCCTAGATCTAGTTTAGTTTAGTTTAGTTTTTATATGTTAACGTTACTCGTTAGGAATTTTATATCTAGAGTAGACAGCTGGATCTATTCTAAGTTAGATCTGGAGCCAGGGATCTAGATCTAGATCTACTCATTGAATTTGCTCATAACCTAGCCTAGGCTAGGGCTAAGTAAAGTTTGGTTTAGCCACCATTTATTCAGTCTGCAGTCTTAGTTAGATCTATAGGCATACTGTATTGTTTGTTAACGTTGGTTTTGGTCTTTGTAAAGTTGGTCAAACACTGGCCTTTGATAAGTTGGTCAAACATTTAATATATAGACCTCTCATCAAATTAGGCTTAGTTTTACTTACCGAAGATAAATTTTCAGCAACCTTTCAACCAAAGGATCAATCAGACAAGTATGTATAACATGGAAATCTCGTTTTGGTTGGACTCGACGAAACATAACCAGTGCCGGAACCAGTGCTGTGTTTTTGTGCATAGCTCTTTGATACATTTTGTGCGGTGCGATAAAATAATTTACACGTAAAATCCCATAGAGATATGAGCTGGAGAAATGAAAAGTTTCTGCCATCAATTAGCAGCCTTGGATAAATATGACGTCACTGCAAATCCTCCACGCTAATTGGTTGGTGGCCAAAATGTCGTTTTGTCGTGCTGGGAAAATCGCTCGCTGAGCGATTTTCTGAAACGACTAAAAACCCCTAAAAACGTCGTGCACGACGTTTCGGAAAATGTCGTGGCAGTGTGCACGGTGTCATAGGGTTTGCATTAGAGCGATTTTTCAGAAAGTCGTTCATGTCGTGCTGTCGTGTCGTTTGTCGTTTGTCGTGTTTGGTGTGAATCCGCCTTTACGCTGCGGGTCGATGCGAGTCAATGCGGTTCGAACCGGGTCAATTCGGATATCAATACGGAATTGAAATCCGTGAGAAAATTTTGAACATGACCACAAAATTTTCACCGCCGTATCGTAGCCCCCGGAAGCCATCAGAAATTGACACGGGTTACGATGCGGGTCAATGCGGGTCTCTACGGCTACCACCGGGTTGATACGGTTTTAATTCCTTATGGGCCCGGTTCGAAATCCGGCCGTGTGTGACTGTAGCATAAGGTGCATATATAGAGAAGAAACACTGATTTCAGCGAAAGTAGTATTAGCAGAACCAAAGACTTTAAATAGTATCAAGACAGATTACTCTGACCTACTTCCGTAGTACATTTTGGAGGCGTAATTTGCTGTGTTAAAACAGACTCGGAAAATACGTTCTCCATGGGTATAACACGTGAAAAGATGTCTCACTTTTCATGCTTTTTCTTGATATTTCATTTCTTACTCTATCTTTTTCAAGTCTGATTTTTGCACGAGAAAAAGGATGGCTAGTTCAAAAAACATTTCTTGAACCTTTTTTGTCAATAAATGCCGCTATGAATCCCTTGGATCATGCCTGCTTTTTGACAGAGTCATCTGCCATACGGTTAACACGTGAAAACATGGACTAAGATCGACGACAAATATTTTTCTTCTCGCCAGCCCTCCGAAAGTCGCTCAGTGGAGGGGTGTAGGGTATCAGATTTTATCAGTTTTCCTCCATAATTCTCTGACAAGCAAAACAAGTTATCAGTTCTAAAAGGGGGATACAATTTTTTTTTAAAGGGGGAGGGGGGAGGCTCACGCCTGACGAACAAAAAATCAGATGCATTCTATTTTGAATTTTAGGACAAGCAAGGAAAAAATTATCACAGTTTTCAGATTCTTTCTGTGCGGGGGGGGGGGGGGGGGGGGGGGGGTACACATTTCCTTTCATTCGATGTGTAACTAAGACATGTCAGATTTGGTTTTGGCCGGCACATAGGGCCACGTATATTCCTGGATATATAATCTTGGATACGCACTCTTAATTTAATCTTTATATTTATATAAGGAATTGCACGCATCTCATTTTATTAAAGCCTTTTCTGTCTTGACTTTTAAAAGAATAAGGCTAATAAAATTACATTACAGGCCTATAATCCATATAATTTCCATAAATCATATCTAATGAAATATTCTGATTTTAATTAATAGAAAATTAAAGATAGTGCATTTTTAATTTTAAAATAACCTTTCTCGTCATTCACGTCAGAATTCGCAGTGTTTGATCATATAGAGCTTACTACATGTAATATCAGGGAACATGTTTGCCCCCCCCCCCCCCCCCATCATCACATAAATATTAATAGAAATTTCACAGCAAATAACAAGTCCGAGGCCCCCTCCCAACTCTCTACCTCTCCTCCCTGGTGCAGTTAGAGTTGATTCCGATCTGTTTTGGGAAATAATTTTGTATTTGAAGGGACGATATCAAGATTGTGCCCTTTAGCTACGGCTTTACCAAAAGGCAAAAGCGCTGTCCAGAAAAAGAAGAAAAAAATAAAGAAAATAAAAAAATACAAACATCCTTATTAAGACTATAACCTTTCCCTCCGGGCCGCGTCTATTTTTTTTGTAACCAAGCCTAGGCAGAAACCCCTTTTTGAAGACTTTGAGAGAGACTACAAGTATCGGACTTGTATTTTCTTACTCAGTCACCTTATTTTTAAATAAGCAAAAGAAAATTTCGTAATATAAACTTCTGCCGAGGTTCGAACTCGTGGTTCTTTCACCAAGAGAGGACTGGATTATCCGATTGCGCCACACAGAACAGCTGCTCGATGCCCTTGCTCGTTTTATTATATCGCTATAATTCGTTTTCATGAATATTTATGCAGACTAGTCTTGACGGAATAAACCGTATTAGTATGAAAAAATGCGAAATCTGCCTAGGCTTGGTTACAAAAAAAAAAGACGCCTCCGGGCCGATCGACATGTACCACAATATATACGCGTGCTTTATTTTGGGACTGAGCACTCTTCGTATTTAAACGCTTTGCTCTGGGCCGATCGACATGTACCACAATATATATAGGCGTGCATTATTTCGGGACTGAGCACTCTTCGTATTTAAACTCTTTGATATTAGTAGAACTTTATATTCTGTTCTACTGGCAAAATTAATTTTTCGGGTTTTTTTGTGATTTATTGTCAGCATATGGTTATTTATAAATATATATTAATATTTTTTAATATTTATATTTAGTTGTATAGTTTTCATATTTACTTATTTATATTAAGTGAACAATACAAAGTTTTTTTCTCAATGCAAATAACTAAAGGGTTGTAAATTAAATAACAATTTTAAAATTATACTTTTTGTCGTTTAAAAAAAAAAAAGTTGTTTCGAAATCGTTGTCATCGCGTTTGTAAATCAGTACTGTAATCGATTATAGTTTTTGTTGAACTTGAGCCAATGAAAACACAATCTTATTCGAGAAGTCTCGCTGTATGATATTTTCAATGGTCGAGTCAATGGGAATTCCATTGGGTAAAACCCAACTGGGCATTTCTTTATTAAATTTAAAAAAAGATATTGTTTGTTCGGAAGGCCCCTGGAATATGCGATAATGCTTTTATATCTGTTTTCATTTTCATAATACTGCTTTGTCCTGTTCTTGTTTTTCTTCTAATTCTTCTTTCCCTATGATGTGTGTTTTGTTTGTCAGAATTTTGGAGTACTAGAAGGAAACCTTCTCTAAAGTTTCCAGAAATTTCCTGGAATTGTTTCGTTTCCCGAACACTCCCTAAGACAACCCGAACAAAATTTCCTGAAATGACCCGAAGTACGGTCCAGAATTAGAAGAAGAACACTGATTTTAGCGAAATTAGTATTAGTAGAACTATACACATCGTGTTCTACTGGCAAAATTTTATTCATAAAGAGTAATTTTAGAACACCAATATTTCCTTATGAGTTTTCATGAATATTTTTTTTATATTTTAAATTTAGTTGTATATGTTTATATTTACTTATTTATATTTCATAATCAATACAAAGTTTATTTGGGTTTTTTTCTCAATGGAAATATTAAAGAATTGTAAATTAAACAACAATTTTAAAATTATACTTTTTGTCGTTAAAAAAAAAACAACGTTGTTTCGAAATCGTTGTCATCATGTTTGTAAATCAGTAATGTAATCGATTATATTTTTGGTTGAAATTGAGCCATCGAGGATTTCAATATGACGTCTTCAGCTAACTTGCCAATGAAAACACGATCTTATTTGAGAAGTCTCACTGTATGATATTTTCAATGGTCGAGTCAATGGGAATTCCATTGTTTAAAACCCAACTGGGCATTTCTTAATTAAAAATTAAAAAAAAAAAATGTTTGTTCTGAAGGCCTTGGAATATGCGGTAATGCCTTTTATATCTGTTTTCATTTCCATAATACTGCTTTGTCCTGTTCTTGTTTTTCTTCTAATTCTTCTTTCCCTATGGTGTGTGTTTTGTTTGTCAGAATTTTGGAGTACTATTAGGAAACATTTTTACACATGCGTAGTAATTATCACGCTCATTTTAACTAGTGAATATTTATTTATTTATATATTTATTTATTTCTGATATTTGCACACGTCAACACATTTTCACCAATACAAGAGCGGTGGCTTTCCATATATCCACGCGGCCCTGTTTGATAAGAAAGATTTTCTTGTAATAATTTCTTGTAATTTTGTTGTTGTTGTCTTTCGAGGGGCCCAACTGAGTGACTAAAATTCGATTATTGCAAATAAGACAATTTTGATTAATTCATGAAAATGTTGATGGTAGCATACAATTATTTTAAATCACATATTTAGAAAGCTTGATTTATGCTCAAAATTTTGATATATATTGACCATCTTATACCTTTCCTGTGCTCGAGCAATTGGTGAATGAAAATTACAAGTCCATCTAGTACATGCATGTGGATATGTTTGTTTGTAGATATTTTATCCAGTGTTTCCACACCGGAAATATTTCTTTTTCCTGAAACGCATTCTCAAATTTTCATGAATTTGGCACTATTTCCTGAAATTAGGAATGTGCTTTACACAATCGACTTGACACTACATAAGACCAAAGTCAAGTTGTGAGTTTTGCACATTCCAGCTTCGAATGTCCAACTGTTGAGGAATGCATGTTCACTTGAGCATTTCGACTATTGTATACATGCATATGGGTGTGTAGACTTGATTACGTTTTTTTAATCTTTCACGTTAGGGAGGTTATGCCTTCAATTCTTGCACCATAATTCAACTTTTCAGTTTTGCTTGTGAGCGAGAAAAAAATACTTTAGTCAGATAATATAGTTATGTTTATACGTTTCTATTTAATGACGAAAGAGAGAACACTGTTACTTATTCAATATTCCATGATATGATTTCATTTCCATTTTTCTAGTTTCCTGTTCCCTGGAATTGGTTCGTTTCCCCAACACTTCCGTAAGAAAAAACCCAACGTAATTTCCCGCAATGACCCGAATTTATGCTACAGTCACACACGGCCGGGTCACAAAACGGATTTGATCCGGGTGAAAATGAGCCGGATTAGTCCCGGAACGAAGGGTATAATTATGCTACAGTCACACACGGTCGGATTTCGAACCGGGCATAAGGAATTAAAACCGTATCAACCCGGTTTGACCCGTATTGACCCGTATTATGAGGTTTTGAGTAATACTTTTGCTAATTTTTTCGAAAATAAGATAGTGAAAATAAGACAGGCACTTGATAATAAAATTGTGAAAGCCAATATGTCTATACCTGGTAAGTTAAATGTAGCTATTACATGTACTCTGAATGAGAGGGCGGTCATGACAGAATTTAGACCAGTATCAGAAGAAGATGTGACGAAAATTATTTGCAAACTTCCCAATACATGCAATAAGTCATGCTCCCTTGACATAATACCAACATGGCTTTTGAAAGAATGTTCACCTTCTATATTGTCATCATTAACTGCTATTATTAATTTATCTCTTAAAACTGGTGAATTTCCTAAATCCTTAAAATATGCAATCATTTCTCCTATTATAAAGAAGGCTTCTCTTGATGTTAATGAATTAAAAAGTTACCTATATTATTGATAATCGTTTAATGGACCATTTTCAGTCTGCACAAACCACAACATGGAACGGAAACTGCACTTATGAAAGTAAAGAATGATATTTTATGCTCTTTAGATAAACGCAAAGCTGTTTTATTGGTTTTGTTAGATTTGAGTGCCGCTTTTGACACTGTTGATTTTGATGTCTTTGCAGATAGACTCTCACAATCTTTTGGAATTACTGGAACGGCAAAAAGTTGGATTTTGTCTTACCTTAAAGATCGTATCAGTCGAGTTTCTATCTCTGGGCACCAATCTTCTGCACACTCCTCAAAGTTTGGTCTACCATGCACAGGGCTCTGTGGTAGGCCCAGGAATGTTTACTTAGGCCTACTATATATACCCACTTGGTAAAGTAATTGATAGTCATAACCTTAAATATCATATTTTTGCAGATTACATTCAGATTTATATTGAATTTGACCCTAAAATACCAGGTGATACTATTGTTGCATTGCACAGATTGCAAGAATGCATTCAGAAAATAAAGCTTTGGATGACAGAAAATAGACTGAAATTGAATGACGATAAGACGATTTTTTTTGTGGCTGCTTCTAAACACAACTTAAGTCTTTTGGACAATGTTTCGTTGAATGTATGTGACACTCAGATCAAACCATCTCCTTTTGTTCGCAATCTCGGTGCTTATTTTGATAGCAGTATGACTATGTCAAGACATGTCTCCTCTCTCACAAAATCCTTAAATTTTGATCTCCGCAACATTGCACGAATACGTCGTTTCATTAATGTGAATACTTGTGAACATGCTGTCAGGTCATTGATTCTTTCGCGTTTGGATTACGCAAACTCACTCCTGTATGGTAGTTCTTCTAAAGACATTAAAAAGTTACAAACAATCCAAATCGATCAGCTAGACTTATTTTTAAAGCAAATCAGAGGGATCACACTTCACCATTGTTGCGGCAGCTGCATTGGCTTCCGATATCTGAACGCATTATTTTTAAAGTTGTGATTTTTTGTTATAATGCCCGCATAGGAGATGCTCCAGTATATTTATCAAACTTACTTCACAACGTTACTCACTCTGAGAATACTAGATTTCTCCGTTCACATGCTGACCCAAATCTTCTTTCATGCAACAGAACACACACCACTTACGGGGATAAAGCTGTTGTAAATGCAGCACCGGTGCTATGGAATAAATTACCTTCCATACTTCGGGCAGTTGATAGTAAGACTAAATTTAAGGCCATGCTTAAGCCTCATTTGTTTCCCCATGCAGTAATTAATTGTTCACGGTAATAGGGAGAGTAGTACTTGTCATTATTATACTTTGCATTTAATTTACTTCTTTGTTTTGCTTTGTGTTTTTTTTTTTGTAAAGTGCTTTGATCAAATTTTGGAAAAGTGCTACATAAATACCTGTTATGTATGTATGTATGTATAAAAATCCGCTTTAAATCCTTAACTGAATCTTTTTCGACCCCTATCGACCCGTGTCAAACCGCTTCGACTACCTTGTCATCATCCGATACATGAAGGCAATGCGGTATACGGCAAGGGTCCATACGGTTTTACGCTGCGGGTTGCAACGGGTCGTTGCGAGTCAATGCGGTTCGAACCGGGTCAATTCGGATATCAATACGGAATTGAAATCCGTGAGAAAATTTTGAACATGACCACAAAATTTTCACCGCCGTATCGTAGCCCCCAGAAGCCATCAGAAATTGACACGGGTTACGATGCGGGTCAATGCGGGTCTCTACGGCTACAACCGGGTTGATACGGTTTTAATTCCTTATGGGCCCGGTTCGAAATCCGGCTGTGTGTGACTGTAGCATGAGGTGCAGATAGAGAGAAGAAACACTGATTTCAGCGAAAGTAGTATTAGCAGAACCAAAGACTTTAAATAGTATCAAGACAGATTACTCTGACCTACTTCCGTAGTACATTTTGGAGGCGTAATTTGCTGTGTTAAAACAGACTCGGAAAATACGTTCTCCATGGGTATAACACGTGAAAAGATGTCTCACTTTTCATGCTTTTTCTTGATATTTCATTTCTTACTCTATCTTTTTCAAGTCTGATTTTTGCACGAGAAAAAGGATGGCTAGTTCAAAAAACATTTCTTGAACCTTTTTTGTCAATAAATGCCGCTATGAATCCCTTGGATCATGCCTGCTTTTTGACAGAGTCATCTGCCATACGGTTAACACGTGAAAACATGGACTAAGATCGACGACAAATATTTTTCCTCTCGCCAGCCCTCCGAAAGTCGCTCAGTGGAGGGGTGTAGGGTATCAGATTTTATCAGTTTTCCTCCATAATTCTCTGACAAGCAAAACAAGTTATCAGTTCTAAAAGGGGGATACATTTTTTTTTTAAAGGGGGAGGGGGGAGGCTCACGCCTGACGAACAAAAAATCAGATGCATTCTATTTTGAATTTTAGGACAAGCAAGGAAAAAATTATCACAGTTTTCAGATTCTTTCTGTGCGGGGGGGGGGGGGGGGGGGGGGTACACATTTCCTTTCATTCGATGTGTAACTAAGACATGTCAGATTTGGTTTTGGCCGGCACATAGGGCCACGTATATTCCTGGATATATAATCTTGGATACGCACTCTTAATTTAATCTTTATATTATTTTATATAAGGAATTGCTCGCACGCATCTCATTTTATTTAAGCCTTTTCTGTCTTGACTTTTAAAAGAATAAGGCTAATAAAATTACATTACAGGCCTATAATCCATATAATTTCCATAAATCATATCTAATGAAATATTCTGATTTTAATTAATAGAAAATTAAAGATAGTGCATTATTAATTTTAAAATAACCTTTCTCGTCATTCACGTCAGAATTCGCAGTGTTTGATCATATAGAGCTTACTACATGTAATATCAGGGAACATGTTTGCCCCCCCCCCCCCCCCCCATCATCACATAAATATTAATAGAAATTTCACAGCAAATAACAAGTCCGAGGCCCCCTCCCAACTCTCTACCTCTCCTCCCTGGTGCAGTTAGAGTTGATTCCGATCTGTTTTGGGAAATAATTTTGTATTTGAAGGGACGATATCAAGATTGTGCCCTTTAGCTACGGCTTTACCAAAAGGCAAAAGCGCTGTCCAGAAAAAGAAGAAAAAAATAAAGAAAATAAAAAAATACAAACATCCTTATTAAGACTATAACCTTTCCCTCCGGGCCGCGTCTATTTTTTTTGTAACCAAGCCTAGGCAGAAACCCCTTTTTGAAGACTTTGAGAGAGACTACAAGTATCGGACTTGTATTTTCTTACTCAGTCACCTTATTTTTAAATAAGCAAAAGAAAATTTCGTAATATAAACTTCTGCCGAGGTTCGAACTCGTGGTTCTTTCACCAAGAGAGGACTGGATTATCCGATTGCGCCACACAGAACAGCTGCTCGATGCCCTTGCTCGTTTTATTATATCGCTATAATTCGTTTTCATGAATATTTATGCAGACTAGTCTTGACGGAATAAACCGTATTAGTATGAAAAAATGCGAAATCTGCCTAGGCTTGGTTACAAAAAAAAAAAGACGCCTCCGGGCCGATCGACATGTACCACAATATATACGCGTGCTTTATTTTGGGACTGAGCACTCTTCGTATTTAAACGCTTTGCTCTGGGCCGATCGACATGTACCACAATATATATAGGCGTGCATTATTTCGGGACTGAACACTCTTCGTATTTAAACTCTTTGATATTAGTAGAACTTTATATTCTGTTCTACTGGCAAAATTAATTTTTCGGGTTTTTTTGTGATTTATTGTCAGCATATGGTTATTTATAAATATATATTAATATTTTTTAATATTTATATTTAGTTGTATAGTTTTCATATTTACTTATTTATATTAAGTGAACAATACAAAGTTTTTTTCTCAATGCAAATAACTAAAGGGTTGTAAATTAAATAACAATTTTAAAATTATACTTTTTGTCGTTTAAAAAAAAAAAAGTTGTTTCGAAATCGTTGTCATCGCGTTTGTAAATCAGTACTGTAATCGATTATAGTTTTTGTTGAACTTGAGCCAATGAAAACACAATCTTATTCGAGAAGTCTCGCTGTATGATATTTTCAATGGTCGAGTCAATGGGAATTCCATTGGGTAAAACCCAACTGGGCATTTCTTTATTAAATTTAAAAAAAGATATTGTTTGTTCGGAAGGCCCCTGGAATATGCGATAATGCTTTTATATCTGTTTTCATTTTCATAATACTGCTTTGTCCTGTTCTTGTTTTTCTTCTAATTCTTCTTTCCCTATGATGTGTGTTTTGTTTGTCAGAATTTTGGAGTACTAGAAGGAAACCTTCTCTAAAGTTTCCAGAAATTTTCCTGGAATTGTTTCGTTTCCCGAACACTCCCTAAGACAACCCGAACAAAATTTCCTGAAATGACCCGAAGTACGGTCCAGAATTAGAAGAAGAACACTGATTTTAGCGAAATTAGTATTAGTAGAACTATACACATCGTGTTCTACTGGCAAAATTTTATTCATAAAGAGTAATTTTAGAACACCAATATTTCCTTATGAGTTTTCATGAATATTTTTTTTATATTTTAAATTTAGTTGTATATGTTTATATTTACTTATTTATATTTCATAATCAATACAAAGTTTATTTGGGTTTTTTTCTCAATGGAAATATTAAAGAATTGTAAATTAAACAACAATTTTAAAATTATACTTTTTGTCGTTAAAAAAAAAACAACGTTGTTTCGAAATCGTTGTCATCATGTTTGTAAATCAGTAATGTAATCGATTATATTTTTGGTTGAAATTGAGCCATCGAGGATTTCAATATGACGTCTTCAGCTAACTTGCCAATGAAAACACGATCTTATTTGAGAAGTCTCACTGTATGATATTTTCAATGGTCGAGTCAATGGGAATTCCATTGTTTAAAACCCAACTGGGCATTTCTTAATTAAAAATTAAAAAAAAAAATGTTTGTTCTGAAGGCCTTGGAATATGCGGTAATGCCTTTTATATCTGTTTTCATTTCCATAATACTGCTTTGTCCTGTTCTTGTTTTTCTTCTAATTCTTCTTTCCCTATGGTGTGTGTTTTGTTTGTCAGAATTTTGGAGTACTATTAGGAAACATTTTTACACATGCGTAGTAATTATCACGCTCATTTTAACTAGTGAATATTTATTTATTTATATATTTATTTATTTCTGATATTTGCACACGTCAACACATTTTCACCAATACAAGAGCGGTGGCTTTCCATATATCCACGCGGCCCTGTTTGATAAGAAAGATTTTCTTGTAATAATTTCTTGTAATTTTGTTGTTGTTGTCTTTCGAGGGGCCCAACTGAGTGACTAAAATTCGATTATTGCAAATAAGACAATTTTGATTAATTCATGAAAATGTTGATGGTAGCATACAATTATTTTAAATCACATATTTAGAAAGCTTGATTTATGCTCAAAATTTTGATATATATTGACCATCTTATACCTTTCCTGTGCTCGAGCAATTGGTGAATGAAAATTACAAGTCCATCTAGTACATGCATGTGGATATGTTTGTTTGTAGATATTTTATCCAGTGTTTCCACACCGGAAATATTTCTTTTTCCTGAAACGCATTCTCAAATTTTCATGAATTTGGCACTATTTCCTGAAATTAGGAATGTGCTTTACACAATCGACTTGACACTACATAAGACCAAAGTCAAGTTGTGAGTTTTGCACATTCCAGCTTCGAATGTCCAACTGTTGAGGAATGCATGTTCACTTGAGCATTTCGACTATTGTATACATGCATATGGGTGTGTAGACTTGATTACGTTTTTTTAATCTTTCACGTTAGGGAGGTTATGCCTTCAATTCTTGCACCATAATTCAACTTTTCAGTTTTGCTTGTGAGCGAGAAAAAAATACTTTAGTCAGATAATATAGTTATGTTTATACGTTTCTATTTAATGACGAAAGAGAGAACACTGTTACTTATTCAATATTCCATGATTTCATTTCCATTTTTCTAGTTTCCTGTTCCCTGGAATTGGTTCGTTTCCCCAACACTTCCCTAAGAAAAAACCCAACGTAATTTCCCGCAATGACCCGAATTTATGCTACAGTCACACACGGCCGGGTCACAAAACGGATTTGATCCGGGTGAAAATGAGCCGGATTAGTCCCGGAACGAAGGGTATAATTATGCTACAGTCACACACGGTCGGATTTCGAACCGGGCATAAGGAATTAAAACCGTATCAACCCGGTTTGACCCGTATTGACCCGTATTATGAGGTTTTGAGTAATACTTTTGCTAATTTTTTCGAAAATAAGATAGTGAAAATAAGACAGGCACTCGATAATAAAATTGTGAAAGCCAATATGTCTATACCTGGTAAGTTAAATGTAGCTATTACATGTACTCTGAATGAGAGGGCGGTCATGACAGAATTTAGACCAGTATCAGAAGAAGATGTGACGAAAATTATTTGCAAACTTCCCAATACATGCAATAAGTCATGCTCCCTTGACATAATACCAACATGGCTTTTGAAAGAATGTTCACCTTCTATATTGTCATCATTAACTGCTATTATTAATTTATCTCTTAAAACTGGTGAATTTCCTAAATCCTTAAAATATGCAATCATTTCTCCTATTATAAAGAAGGCTTCTCTTGATGTTAATGAATTAAAAAGTTACCTATATTATTGATAATCGTTTAATGGACCATTTTCAGTCTGCACAAACCACAACATGGAACGGAAACTGCACTTATGAAAGTAAAGAATGATATTTTATGCTCTTTAGATAAACGCAAAGCTGTTTTATTGGTTTTGTTAGATTTGAGTGCCGCTTTTGACACTGTTGATTTTGATGTCTTTGCAGATAGACTCTCACAATCTTTTGGAATTACTGGAACGGCAAAAAGTTGGATTTTGTCTTACCTTAAAGATCGTATCAGTCCAGTTTCTATCTCTGGGCACCAATCTTCTGCACACTCCTCAAAGTTTGGTCTACCATGCACAGGGCTCTGTGGTAGGCCCAGGAATGTTTACTTAGGCCTACTATATATACCCACTTGGTAAAGTAATTGATAGTCATAACCTTAAATATCATATTTTTGCAGATTACATTCAGATTTATATTGAATTTGACCCTAAAATACCAGGTGATACTATTGTTGCATTGCACAGATTGCAAGAATGCATTCAGAAAATAAAGCTTTGGATGACAGAAAATAGACTGAAATTGAATGACGATAAGACGATTTTTTTTGTGGCTGCTTCTAAACACAACTTAAGTCTTTTGGACAATGTTTCGTTGAATGTATGTGACACTCAGATCAAACCATCTCCGGGATCTCCTTTTGTTCGCAATCTCGGTGCTTATTTTGATAGCAGTATGACTATGTCAAGACATGTCTCCTCTCTCACAAAATCCTTAAATTTTGATCTCCGCAACATTGCACGAATACGTCGTTTCATTAATGTGAATACTTGTGAACATGCTGTCAGGTCATTGATTCTTTCGCGTTTGGATTACGCAAACTCACTCCTGTATGGTAGTTCTTCTAAAGACATTAAAAAGTTACAAACAATCCAAATCGATCAGCTAGACTTATTTTTAAAGCAAATCGGAGGGATCACACTTCACCATTGTTGCGGCAGCTGCATTGGCTTCCGATATCTGAACGCATTATTTTTAAAGTTGTGATTTTTTGTTATAATGCCCGCATAGGAGATGCTCAGTATATTTATCAAACTTACTTCACAACGTTACTCACTCTGAGAATACTAGATTTCTCCGTTCACATGCTGACCCAAATCTTCTTTCATGTAACAGAACACACACCACTTACGGGGATAAAGCTGTTGTAAATGCAGCACCGGTGCTATGGAATAAATTACCTTCCATACTTCGGGCAGTTGATAGTAAGACTAAATTTAAGGCCATGCTTAAGCCTCATTTGTTTCCCCATGCAGTAATTAATTGTTCACGGTAATAGGGAGAGTAGTACTTGTCATTATTATACTTTGCATTTAATTTACTTCTTTGTTTTGTTTTGTGTTTTTTTTTTTTGTAAAGTGCTTCGATCAAATTTTGGAAAAGTGCTACATAAATACCTGTTATGTATGTATGTATGTATAAAAATCCGCTTTAAATCCTTAACTGAATCCTTTTCGACCCCTATCGACCCGTGTCAAACCGCTTCGACTATATACCTTGTCATCATCCGATGTATGAAGGCAATGCGGTATACGGCAAGGGTCCATACGGTTTTACGCTGCGGGTCGATGCGAGTCAATGCGGTTCGAACCGGGTCAATTCGGATATCAATACGGAATTGAAATCCGTGAGAAAATTTTGAACATGACCACAAAATTTTCACCGCCGTATCGTAGCCCCCAGAAGCCATCAGAAATTGACACGGGTTACGATGCGGGTCAATGCGGGTCTCTACGGCTACCACCGGGTTGATACGGTTTTAATTCCTTATGGGCCCGGTTCGAAATCCGGCCGTGTGTGACTGTAGCATAAGGTGCATATATAGAGAAGAAACACTGATTTCAGCGAAAGTAGTATTAGCAGAACCAAAGACTTTAAATAGTATCAAGACAGATTACTCTGACCTACTTCCGTAGTACATTTTGGAGGCGTAATTTGCTGTGTTAAAACAGACTCGGAAAATACGTTCTCCATGGGTATAACACGTGAAAAGATGTCTCACTTTTCATGCTTTTTCTTGATATTTCATTTCTTACTCTATCTTTTTCAAGTCTGATTTTTGCACGAGAAAAAGGATGGCTAGTTCAAAAAACATTTCTTGAACCTTTTTTGTCAATAAATGCCGCTATGAATCCCTTGGATCATGCCTGCTTTTTGACAGAGTCATCTGCCATACGGTTAACACGTGAAAACATGGACTAAGATCGACGACAAATATTTTTCCTCTCGCCAGCCCTCCGAAAGTCGCTCAGTGGAGGGGTGTAGGGTATCAGATTTTATCAGTTTTCCTCCATAATTCTCTGACAAGCAAAACAAGTTATCAGTTCTAAAAGGGGGATACAATTTTTTTTAAAGGGGGAGGGGGAGGCTCACGCCTGACGAACAAAAAATCAGATGCATTCTATTTTGAATTTTAGGACAAGCAAGGAAAAAATTATCACAGTTTTCAGATTCTTTCTGTGTGGGGGGGGGGGGGGGGGTACACATTTCCTTTCATTCGATGTGTAACTAAGACATGTCAGATTTGGTTTTGGCCGGCACATAGGGCCACGTATATTCCTGGATATATAATCTTGGATACGCACTCTTAATTTAATCTTTATATTTATATAAGGAATTGCACGCATCTCATTTTATTAAAGCCTTTTCTGTCTTGACTTTTAAAAGAATAAGGCTAATAAAATTACATTACAGGCCTATAATCCATATAATTTCCATAAATCATATCTAATGAAATATTCTGATTTTAATTAATAGAAAATTAAAGATAGTGCATTATTAATTTTAAAATAACCTTTCTCGTCATTCACGTCAGAATTCGCAGTGTTTGATCATATAGAGCTTACTACATGTAATATCAGGGAACATGTTTGGACCCCCCCCCCCCCCCCCCCCCATCATCACATAAATATTAATAGAAATTTCACAGCAAATGACAAAAATACAAACATCTAGTCCGAGGCCCCCTCCCAACTCTCTACCTCTCCTCCCTGGTGCAGTTAGAGTTGATTCCGATCTGTTTTGGGACATAATTTTGTATTTGAAGGGACGATATCAAGATTGTGCCCTTTAGCTACGGCTTTACCAAAAGGCAAAAGCGCTGTCCAGAAAAAGAAGAAAAAAATAAAGAAAATAAAAAAATACAAACATCCTTATTAAGACTATAACCTTTCCCTCCGGGCCGCGTCTATTTTTTTTGTAACCAAGCCTAGGCAGAAACCCCTTTTTGAAGACTTTGAGAGAGACTACAAGTATCGGACTTGTATTTTCTTACTCATTCACCTTATTTTTAAATAAGCAAAAGAAAATTTCGTAATATAAACTTCTGCCGAGGTTCGAACTCGTGGTTCTTTCCCCAAGAGAAGACTGGATTATCCGATTGCGCCACACAGAACAGCTGCTCGATGCCCTTGCTCGATGCCCTTGCTCGTTTTATTATATCGCTATAATTCGTTTTCATGAATATTTATGCAGACTAGTATTGACGGAATAAACTGTATTAGTATGAAAAAATGCGAAATCTGCCTAGGCTTGGTTAAAAAAAAAAAGACGCCTCCGGGCCGATCGACATGTACCACAATCCACAATATATACGCGTGCTTTATTTTGGGACTGAGCACTCTTCGTATTTAAACGCTTTGCTCTGGGCCGATCGACATGTACCACAATATATATAGGCGTGCATTATTTCGGGACTGAGCACTCTTCGTATTTAAACTATTTGATATTAGTAGAACTTTATATTCTGTTCTACTGGCAAAATTAATTTTTCGGTTTTTTTTGTGATTTATTGTCAGCATATGGTTATTTATAAATATATATTAATATTTTTTAATATTTATATTTAGTTGTATAGTTTTCATATTTACTTATTTATATTAAGTGAACAATACAAAGTTTTTTTCTCAATGCAAATAACTAAAGGGTTGTAAATTAAATAACAATTTTAAAATTATACTTTTTGTCGTTTAAAAAAAAAAAGTTGTTTCGAAATCGTTGTCATCGCGTTTGTAAATCAGTACTGTAATCGATTATAGTTTTTGTTGAACTTGAACCAATGAAAACACAATCTCATTCGAGAAGTTTCGCTGTATGATATTTTCAATGGTCGAGTCAACGGGAATTCCATTGGGCAAAACCCAACTGGGCATTTCTTTATTAAATTTAAAAAAAGATATTGTTTGTTCGGAAGACCCCTGGAATATGCGATAATGCTTTTATATCTGTTTTCATTTTCATAATACTGCTTGTCCTGTTCTTGTTTTTCTTCTAATTCTTCTTTCCATATGGTGTGTGTTTTGTTTGTCAGAATTTTGGAGTACGAGAAGTAAACCTTTTTACACATGCGTAGTAATTATCACGCTCATTTTAACTAGTGAATATTTATTTATTTATTTATTTATGTTTGATATTTGAACACGTCAATACATTTTCACCAATCCAATAGTGGTGGCCTTCCATATATCCACGAGGCCCTGTTTGATAAGAAAGATTGTTGAGTTACTTTTCTTAGATTATTACTTTACGTTACGTAATGTGGGGTTACTTTCTCTGTACTGTCGTTTATCCTCAGTCCTTGTTCTTTTTGTCGTGGGACTTTTAAAAACATAAATATTTCTTCATTGTACTATTCATCATAATCCACTCGTGTCAGATCCGCCAGCAGGTAGGTTACAGGAAAAATCAGGGTTCCAGATTTGGGGAGGGCAAACGCTTTGAAGACCCCGTCTCAAACCGATATGGGGGCCCACCTCAAAGACTTACTACTACCTGCTCACAGCCCCCCTCCCCTATATATGATGCATGCATTTAAATTTTTAGATTGTTATAAAGTGTATTTTCATTATGTATGTTGTTAATGTGTATAATATTTTTCTTATGCCAGTGGAGGTTAATTTTTCTGTATTTTTTAAAATATAGGTCAATAAATGAAATCTGAATATGAATCTGAATCTGCGAAAGAGAGAGTGAGAGTGAGAGAGAGAGAGAAAGCTTATACATCGATTAAACATCAAAATAATTTCTTGTAATTTTGTCGTTGTTGTCCTTCGAGGGGCCCAACTAAGGGAGTAAAATTCGATTATTGCAATTAAGACAATTTTTATTAATTCATGAAAATGTTGATTGATAGCATACAATTATTTTAAATCACATATTTAGAAAGCTTGATTTATGCTCAAAATTTTGATATACATTGACCATCTTATACCTTTCCTGTGCTCGAGCAATTGGTGAATGAAAATTACAAGTCTATCTAGTACATGCATGTGTATATGTTTGTTTGTAGATATTTTATCCAGTGTTTCCACACCTGAAATATTTCTTTTTCCTGAAACGCACTCTCAAATTTTCATGAATTTGGCACTATTTCCTGAAATTTGGAATATGCTGTACACAATCGACGTGACACTACATAGGACCAAAGTCAAGTTGTGAGTTTTGCACATTCCAGCTTCAAATGTCCAACTGTTGAGGAATGCATGTTCACTTGGGCATTTCGACTATTGTATACATGTATATGGGTGATTGGGTGTGGAGACTTGAGTAGGTTTTTTTTTTCTTTCATGAATCGTTAGGGAGGTTATGCCTTCATTTCTTGCACCATATACTTTCAACTATTCAGTTTTGCTTGCGAGCGAGCAAAAAAAATATACTTTATTCAAATAAGTGATGAAAGAGAGAACATTCTTACTTATTCAGTATTCCATAATTTCATTTCCAATTCTCTAAAGTTTCCAGAAATTTCCTGGAATTGTTTCGTTTCCAGAACACTCCCTAAGACAACCCGAACAAAATTTCCTGAAATGACCCGAAGTATGGTCCAGAATTAGAAGAAGAACACTGATTTTAGCGAAATTAGTATTAGTATTAGTAGAACTATACACATCGTGTTCTACTGGCAAAATTTTATTCATAAAGAGTAATTTTAGAACACCGATGTTACATTATGAGTTTTCATGAATATTTATTTAATATTTTAAATTTAGTTGTATATGTTTATATTTCATAATCAATACAAAGTTTATTTGGGTTTTTTTCTCAATGGAAATATTAAAGAATTGTAAATTAAACACCAATTTTAAAATTATACTTTTTGTCGTTAAAAAAAAACAACGTTGTTTCGAAATCGTTGTCATCATGTTTGTAAATCAGTAATGTAATCGATTATATGTTTGGCTGAAATTGAGCCATCGAGGATTTCAATATGACGTCTTCAGCTAACTTGCCAATGAAAACACGATCTTATTCGAGAAGTCTCACTGTATGATATTTTCAATGGTCGAGTCAATGGGAATTCCACTGGGTAAAACCCAACTGGGCATTTCTTAATTAAATTTAAAAAAAAATGTTTCTTCTGAAGGCCTTGGAATATGCGATAATGCTTTTATATCTGTTTTCATTTCCATAATACTGCTTTGTCCTGTTCTTGTTTTATTCTAATTCTTCTTTCCCTATGGTGTGTGTTTTGTTTGTCAGAATTTTGGAGTACTAGAAGGAAACCTTTTTACACATGCGTAGTAATTATCACGCTCATTTTAACTAGTGAATATTTATTTATTTATATATTTATTTATTTCTGATATTTGCACACGTCAACACATTTTCACCAATACAATAGCGGTGGCCTTCCATATATCCACGAGGCCCTGTTTGATAAGAAAGATTTTCTTGTAATAATTTCTAGTAATTTTGTTGTTGTTGTCATTCGAGGGGCCCAACTGAGTGAGTAAAATTCGATTATTGCAAATAAGACAATTTTGATTAATTCATGAAAATGTTGATGGTAGCATACAATTATTTTAAATCACATATTTAGAAAGCTTGATTTATGCTCAAAATTTTGATATACATTGACCATCTTATACCTTTCCTGTGCTCGAGCAATTGGTGAATGAAAATTACAAGTCCATCTAGCACATGCATGTGGATATGTTTGTTTGTAGATATTTTATCCAGTGTTTCCACACCTGAAATATTTCTTTTTCCTGAAACGCACTCTCAAATTTTCATGAATTTGGCACTATTTCCTGAAATTAGGAATGTGCTTTACACAATCGACGTGACATTACATAGGACCAAAGTCAAGTTGTGAGTTTTGCACATTCCAGCTTCAAATGTCCAACTGTTGAGGAAATGCATGTTCACTTGGGCATTTCGACTATTGTATACATGAATATGGGTGATTGGGTGTGTAGATTTGAGTACGTTTTTTTCTTTCATGAATCGTTAGGGAGGTTATGCCTTCAATTCTTGCACCATATACTTTCAACTTTTCAGTTTTGCTTGCGAGCGAGCAAAAATATACTTTATTCAGATAATATAGTTAAGTCTATACATTTCTAATTAGTGATGGAAGAGAGAACATTCTTACTTATTCAGTATTTCAAAATTTCATTCCATTTTTCTAAAGTTTCAAGAAATTTCCTGGAATTGTTTCGTTTCCCGAACACTCCCTAAGAAATCCCGAACATAACTTTCCTGAAATGACCCGAAGTACGGTCCAGAATTAGAGGAAGAACACTGATTTTAGCGAAATTAGTATTAGTAGAACTTTATATTCACATTGTGTTCTACTGGCAAAATTTGTTTCTTAAAGAAATTAAATTTAGAACATCGTTTCTGTCATTTGAGTATTTTTTGAATATTTTTTATATATTTTAAATTTAGTTGTATAGGTTTATATTTACTTATTTATATTAAATGATCAATGCAAAGTTTATTTGTTTTTTTCTCAATGGAAATAACTAAAGAGTTGTAAATTAGAAAACATTTTTAAAATTATACTTTACGGCGTTAAAAAAAAACCCAACGTTGTTCGAAATCGTTGTCATCGTGTTTATAAATCATTACTGTAATCGATTATATTTTTGGTTGAGATTGAGCCATAAAGAATTATAATTTTAAAATTATACTTTTTGTCTTAAAAAAAAAACAATAACGTTGTTTCGAAATGGTTGTCATCGTGTTTATAAATCAGTATTGTAATCGATTATATTTTTTTGTTGAAATTGATCCATAGAGCATTTCAATGTGCCGTCTTCAGCTACTTGCCAAAGAAAACACAATCTTACGCGATAAGTCTCGCTGTATGATATTTTCAATGGTCGAGTCAATGGGAATTCCATTGGGTAAAACCCAACTGGGCATTTCTTAATTAAATAAAAAAAAAGAAATATTGTTTGTTCGGAAGGCCACTGTAATATGCGGTAATGCCTTTTATATCTGTTTTCATTTCCATAATACTGCTTTGTCCTGTTCTTGTTTCTTCTAATTCATCTTTCCCTATGGTGTGTGTTTTGTTTGTCAGAATTTTTTGAGTAGAAGGAAACTTCATTTTAACTATTGAATTTTTTTTTTTTTTTTTATTTATTTATTTATTTATTTCTGATATTTGTACACGTCAACACATTTTCACCAATGCAATAGTGGTGGACTTCCATATATCTACGAGGCCCTGTTTGATAAGAAAGATTAATATTAAGGAGGTTATGGAGAATAAATCTCAAAATATAAAGACGATAGTGTTCAAAGGTGTTATTTATTCCTACTTGTTAGACTATAATGGCCTCGCGTCAAAATATACAAGATCGATACGAATCAAGATTTTCTGAGCAAAATTTATCATCTGCTAGCAATATGTATCGTCTGATAGCGGTACATGAGGGCTGCCATTTTTCTTATGTGTAACATTAATATTTTCTTGATCCAAATGCCCAATTGCCTTTTTCAAAATTAAAAACCTATTTGAGATTAAAAATATAGAATGGATATGTCAATTTATTTTTAAACTGAAGATTTCCTTATATATTTCTGTTGAAAATCGATATTCGCTTAATAGAAATCTATTTTCTCGGTACTGTGACGTATGGGACGGAGCAAATTAATTCAAGTTTTATGGATGCTTCTTCCCTGAACATCTATAGCGGCAAACTATGCATTCACCTGCTTTCGGATAATGGACTTGAAAAGTCAGAATGCATGCTGCATATATTATGTTCTGCTCTGTTTGGCAAACCCAAGAAAATACATTTTTGTTAAGCAAAACCAGACAATTTAAAAATATCATTATAAACATTTAATTTTTATAATACATGTAAACACCCACTCTATATTTTTCGTCACATATGGGATTTTAGGTAATGAAGAAAAGCAATTTAGGTCTTGGATTCAAAATATCTTCTTCACTGGAACATTTCTCAATGGTTCATGTACAACTCCAAATCAGTAAGAAAATGGCAGCCCCCATGTAAATGAGTAGGAGACGATACCGGGTGTTGGAATATGTTTATTTATACCCTTTTCTGATATCTTATTAGAGAATGATTTAGGCCAATAAGTAGGAATATATTACACCTTCCAATATAAGTAAATTTGTAATTAGGGGTTAATTCTCCTTTAAATTCTTGCACCATATATTTCAACTTTTCAGTTTTGTGTGCAAGCGAGAAAAAAAATACTTTATTCAGATAATATAGCTAAGTCTATACGTTTCTAATTAGGGATGAAAGAAAGAACATTATTACTTATTCTATATTCCATGATTTCATTTCCATTTTTCTAGTTTCCTGGAATTGTTTCGTTTCCCGAACACATCCCTGAGAAAAACCCAACCGTTTAATTTCCTGCAATGACCTGTAATGACCCGCAGCAAAGAGTTTAAATACGAAGAGTGCTAAGTGCCGAAATAAAGCACGCGCATATATTGTGGTACATATTTTCTTTATTTTGTTTTCTTTTTCTGGAAAGTGCTTTTGCCTTTTGGTAAAGCTGTAACTAAAGGGCATAATCGTGATATTGTCCCTTCAAATACAAACTTATGTCCCAAAACAGATAGGAATCAATTCTAATTGCACCAGGGAGGAGAGGGAGAGAGTTGGGAGTGGGGCCTCGGACTAGATGTTTGTATTTTTGTTAAAGTTATTTGCTGTGAAATTCTATTAATATTTATGTGATAATGGGGGGGGGTCCAAACACGCGCCCTTTTGTTACGGCTTTACCAAAAGGGAAAAGCGCTGTCCAGAAAAAGAAGAAAAAAATTAAGAAAATAAAAAAGTACAAACATCTTGATTAAGACTAACCTTTCCCTCTTGGCCGATCGACATGTACCACATTATATACGCGTGCTTTATATCGGCACTGAGCACTCTTCGTATTTATACTCTTTAGTATTAGTATTAGTAGAACTTTATATTCATATTGGGTTCTACCGGCAAAATTTGATTGATCAAAAAAAAAACCAATCATTCCAAACGTTTCACCGTTTTCATTATATGAGTGTTTATGAGTAATTTTTTTATATTTTAAATGTAGTTTATAGCTTTTACATTTACTTATTCAATTATATTTACATAATCAATTCAACAATTAATACAAAGTTTATTTGTTTTTTTTTTCTTAATATAAATAACTAAAAAGTTGTAAATTAAATAACAATTTTAAAATTATAGTTTTAGTCGTTTAAAAAAAAATCGTTGTTTCGAAATCGATTTCATCGCGTTTATAATTTTTTTTATAATTCAGTACTGTAATCGATTATATTTTTGGTTGTAATAAAGGATTTCAATGTGATGTCTTCAGCAAACTTGCCAAACTTCTTCAAGAAGTCTCGCTATATGATATGTTCACTGGTCGAGTCAATGAGAATTCCATTGGGCAAAACCCAACTGGGCATTTCTTAATTAAATACAAAAAATAAGAAATATTATTTGTTCTGAAGGCTCCTGGGATATGCGGTAATGCCTTTTATATCTGTTTTCATTTTCAAAATGCTGCTTTGTCCTGTTCTTGTTTTCTTCTAATTCATCGTTCCCTATGGTGTGTGTTTTGTTTGTCAGAATTTTTGAATACTAGAAGGAAACCTTTTTACACATGCGTAGTAATTATCACGCTAGTGAGGGAGAGAGAGAGAGAGAGAGGGTGTTTTGGGTAGGGATGTGAGTGTGCATAGGTTGGGTGTTGAAAACTTGAAGGCTTGTTTGCCTGCTACTCGGCTCGGCTCTTTCAAGTCGCTATCATTGCATGTGGTTTTCTGTTTGGTTTTGTTTTGTTTTTTTCTCAGATTGTCAGTGAGGCCGCTATCATTAATATTATAATTCTGCTTTAAGTAGGGAGGTGAGGCAAATACTGGTTGGTGTCTCTATCATACATCCTTTGTCAGTCTCGGAGCTTGTTCTTAATTAATATTGAAGGTTGTACATAATTATTGTTCTGCCTCTTTTTCTTTTTCTTTTTATATTTTTTTAATATTCTTATCATGTCAATCTTTTGTAAATATTGTGATTCTTGATGATTTATAATAAAAGCATAAATATAAAAAAGTGAAAAAAAAAATTATCACGCTAGTGAATATAAATATTTATTTATATATTTATTTATTTCTGATATTTGTACACGTCAACACATTTTCACCAATACAATAGTGGTGGACTTCCATGTATATCACTTGTAATTGTTGTGATTTCTGGATAGATAGATAGATAATTTTTATTCGTCCAATTAAGGAAATTTGCTTTGTTGGCTTACAAAAGTACAAACATTCATATAAATAAACAAAATTACCCAAGTTATGAACATGTGGTCATATGTGGTCATAGACATACAAAATTATACGTACTACAGTCAGCATATTATTTCATCTTAAACTCATCAGAAAGGAAAGATTTTCAATTTAAGTTTAGATTGGTATACAAATTAGCTCTCTATATAAAAACACAAATGAAAAAAATAGGAGATCATTATTTTTTCCTCAATTCTATTGGAGTCATTTTTTTACAGATCGGTTGTAAGAGAGAAAAGAGAGTATGAGAAAAAATGGAGGGGGGAGAGAGACAAAGAGAGCTGGGGCAAAAGTAATGGGATATTCCTACAAAGACAGAATAGGACTGGTAATAAATAAATTATATCATCATCTGCTATATTGTTGGTTACTAATTAATTCAATTCAAAACACGGAGGTCATCCTCCTTTTCGTACAATCGGTAAAGGCCCTATTGCGTTGGTGATGGCTTCGGAGCAAGCCCCTATACTGTTTTCTTTTCCTGTCGTCTCACATTTCTACAGCAGAATATTACAAATAACTTACAGTAAGTTCGTTATATTGGTGGCGTATCCAGGAATGCAGGGAGAGGGGGAGGCTCACGCCTGACGAACAAAAAAAATCATCAGATGCTTTCTATTTTGAATTTTAGGACAAGCAAGGAAAAAAAGTTTTCACAGTTTTCAGATTCTTTCTGTGCGGGGTGTGGGGTACACATTTCCTTTCATTCGATGTGTAACTAAGATATGTCAGATTTGGTTTTGGCTGGCACAATAGGGGCACATACATTCCTGGATATATAATCTTGGATACGCCACTCTTAATGTAATCTTTATATTTATATAAGGAATTGCTCGCACGCAATCTCATTTTATTAAAGCCTTTTCTGTCTTGAATTTTAAAAGAATAAGGCTAATAAAATTACATTGCAGGTCTATAATCCCTATAATTTCCATAAATCATATCAAATGAAATATTCTGATTTAATAGAAAAATAAAGATAGCACATTATTATTTTTAAATAACTTTTCTCGACATTCCCGTCAGATATGGCAGTGTTTGCTCATATAGAGCTTAATATCAGGGAACATGTTTGGACCCCCCCCCCCCCCCCCCCCATCATCACATAGCTTCACAGCAAATAACTTTAACAAAAATACAAACATCTAGTCCGAGGCCCCCCTCCCAACTCTTTCCCTCTCCTCCCTAGTGCAATTAGAGTTGATTCCTATCTGTTTTGGGACATAAGTTTGTATTTGAAGGGACAATACCAATATTATGCCATTTAGTTACGGCTTTACCAAAAGGCAAAAGCACTGTCCAATTAAGAAGAAAAGAATTAAGAAAATAAAAAAGTACAAACATCTTGATTAAGACTGTAACCTTTCCCTCTGGGCGCGGGCCGCGCCGATCGACATGTACCACAATAATACGCGTGCTTTATTTCGGCACTGAGCACTTCTTCGTATTTAAACTCTTTGGTATTAGTAGAACTTTATAGTCATATTGGGTTCTACTGGCAAAATTTTATTCATGAATTCTTAACAGTCATTCCAAAAGTTTCACCGTTATCACCATATGAGTGCTTATGAGTAATTTTTTAATATTTTAAATGTAGTTTTATAGTTTTTACATTTACTTATTCAATTATATTTACATAATCAATTCAACAATTAATACAAAGTTTATTTGTTTTTTTTTCTTAATATAAATAACTAAAGAGTTGTAAATTAAGTAACAATTTTAAAATTATAGTTTTAGTCGTTTAAAAAAAAAAACAACGTTGTATCGAAATCGATTTCATCGCGTTTATAATTTTTTTTTATAATTCAGTACTGTAATCGATTATATTTTTGGTTGTAATAAAGGATTTCAATGTGATGTCTTCAGCTAACTTGGCGAACTTCTTCAAGAAGTCTCGCTGTATGATATGTTCACTGGTCGAGTCAATGAGAATTCCATTGGGCAAAACCCAACTGGGCATTTCTTAATTAAATACAAAAAATAAGAAATATTGTTTGTTCTGAAGGCCCCTGGGATATGCGATAATGCTTTTATATCTGTTTTCATTTTCAAAATACTGCTTTGTCCTGTTCTTGTTTTATTCTAATTCTTCTTTCCCTATTGTGTGTGTTTTGTTTATCAGAAATTTTGAATACTAGAAGGAAACCTTTTTACACATGCGTAGTAATTATCACGCTAGTGAGGGAGAGAGAGAGAGCGAGAGGGTGTTTTGGGTAGGGATGTGAGTGTGCATAGGTTGGGTGTTGAAAACTTGAAGGCTTGTTTGCCTGCTACTCGGCTCGGCTCTTTCAAGTCGCTATCATTGCATGTGGTTTTCTGTTTGGTTTTGTTTTGTTTTTTCTCAGATTGTCAGTGAGGCCGCTATCATTAATATTATAATTCTGCTTTAAGTAGGGAGGTGAGGCAAATACTGGTTGGTGTCTCTATTATACATCCTTTGTCAGTCTCGGAGCTTGTTCTTAATTAATATTGAAGGTAATTGTACATAATTATTGTTCTGCCTCTTTTTCTTTTTCTTTTTATATTTTTTAATATTCTTATCATGTCAATCTTTTGTAAATATTGTGATTCTTGATGATTTATAATAAAAGCATAAATATTAAAAAGTGAGAAAAAAAGATTATCACGCTAGTGAATATAAATATTTATTTATATATTTATTTATTTCTGATATTTGTACACGTCAACACATTTTCACCAATACAATAGTGGTGGACTTCCATGTATATCACTTGTAATTGTTGTGATTTCTAGATAGATAGATAGATAATTTTTATTCGTCCAATTAAGGAAATTTGCTTTATTGGCTTACAAAAGTACAAACATTCATATAAATAAACAAAATTACCCAAGTTATGAACATGTGGTCATATGTGGTCATAGACATACAAAATTATACGTACTACAGTCAGCATATTATTTCAGCTTAAACTCATCAGAAAGAAAAAGATTTTCAATTTAAGTTTAGATTGGTATACAAATTAGCTCTCTATATAAAAACACAAATGAAAAATAGGAGATCATTATTTTTTCCTCAATTCTATTGGAGTCATTTTTTTTCAGATCGGTTGTAAGAGAGAAAAGAGAGTATGAGAAAAAATGGAGGGGGGAGAGAGACAAAGAGAGCTGGGGCAAAAGTAATGGGATATTCCTACAAAGACAGAATAGGACTGGTAATAAATCAATTATATCATCATCTGCTATATTGTTGGTTACTAATTAATTCAATTCAAAACACGGAGGTCATCCTCCTTTTCGTACAATCGGTAAAGGCCCTATTGCGTTGGTGATGGCTTCGGAGCAAGCCCCTATACTCTTTTCTTTTCCTGTCGTCTCACATTTCTACAGCAGAATATTACAAATAACTTACAGTAAGTTGGTTATATTGGTGGCGTATCCAGGAATGCAGGGAGAGGGGAGGCTCACGCCTGACGAACAAAAAAAATCATCAGATGCTTTCTATTTTGAATTTTAGGACAAGCAAGGAAAAAAAGTTTTCACAGTTTTCAGATTCTTTCTGTGCGGGGGGTGGGGGTACACATTTCCTTTCATTCGATGAGTAACTAAGATATGTCAGATTTGGTTTTGGCTGGCACAATAGGGGCACATACATTCCTGGATATATAATCTTGGATACGCCACTCTTAATGTAATCTTTATATTTATATAAGGAATTGCTCGCACGCAATCTCATTTTATTAAAGCCTTTTCTGTCTTGAATTTTAAAAGAATAAGGCTAATAAAATTACATTGCAGGTCTATAATCCCTATAATTTCCATAAATCATATCAAATGAAATATTCTGATTTAATAGAAAAATAAAGATAGCACATTATTATTTTTAAATAACTTTTCTCGACATTCCCGTCAGATATGGCAGTGTTTGCTCATATAGAGCTTAATATCAGGGAACATGTTTGGACCCCCCCCCCCCCCCCCCCCATCATCACATAGCTTCACAGCAAATAACTTTAACAAAAATACAAACATCTAGTCCGAGGCCCCCCTCCCAACTCTTTCCCTCTCCTCCCTAGTGCAATTAGAGTTGATTCCTATCTGTTTTGGGACATAAGTTTGTATTTGAAGGGACAATACCAATATTATGCCATTTAGTTACGGCTTTACCAAAAGGCAAAAGCACTGTCCAATTAAGAAGAAAAGAATTAAGAAAATAAAAAAGTACAAACATCTTGATTAAGACTGTAACCTTTCCCTCTGGGCGCGGGCCGCGCCGATCGACATGTACCACAATAATACGCGTGCTTTATTTCGGCACTGAGCACTTCTTCGTATTTAAACTCTTTGGTATTAGTAGAACTTTATAGTCATATTGGGTTCTACTGACAAAATTTTATTCATGAATTCTTAACAGTCATTCCAAAAGTTTCACCGTTATCACCATATGAGTGCTTATGAGTAATTTTTTAATATTTTAAATGTAGTTTTATAGTTTTTACATTTACTTATTCAATTATATTTACATAATCAATTCAACAATTAATACAAAGTTTATTTGTTTTTTTTTTCTTAATATAAATAACTAAAGAGTTGTAAATTAAGTAACAATTTTAAAATTATAGTTTTAGTCGTTTAAAAAAAAAAAACAACGTTGTATCGAAATCGATTTCATCGCGTTTATAATTTTTTTTTATAATTCAGTACTGTAATCGATTATATTTTTGGTTGTAATAAAGGATTTCAATGTGATGTCTTCAGCTAACTTGCCAAACTTCTTCAAGAAGTCTCGCTGTATGATATGTTCACTGGTCGAGTCAATGAGAATTCCATTGGGCAAAACCCAACTGGGCATTTCTTAATTAAATACAAAAAATAAGAAATATTGTTTGTTCTGAAGGCCCCTGGGATATGCGATAATGCTTTTATATCTGTTTTCATTTTCAAAATACTGCTTTGTCCTGTTCTTGTTTTATTCTAATTCTTCTTTCCCTATTGTGTGTGTTTTGTTTATCAGAAATTTTGAATACTAGAAGGAAACCTTTTTACACATGCGTAGTAATTATCATGCTAGTGAGGGAGAGAGAGAGAGAGAGGGGGGGTGTTTTGGGTAGGGATGTGAGTGTGCATAGGTTGGGTGTTGAAAACTTGAAGGCTTGTTTGCCTGCTACTCGGCTCGGCTCTTTCAAGTCGCTATCATTGCATGTGGTTTTCTGTTTGGTTTTGTTTTGTTTTTTCTCAGATTGTCAGTGAGGCCGCTATCATTAATATTATAATTCTGCTTTAAGTAGGGAGGTGAGGCAAATACTGGTTGGTGTCTCTATTATACATCCTTTGTCAGTCTCGGAGCTTGTTCTTAATTAATATTGAAGGTAATTGTACATAATTATTGTTCTGCCTCTTTTTCTTTTTCTTTTTATATTTTTTAATATTCTTATCATGTCAATCTTTTGTAAATATTGTGATTCTTGATGATTTATAATAAAAGCATAAATATTAAAAAGTGAGAAAAAAAGATTATCACGCTAGTGAATATAAATATTTATTTATATATTTATTTATTTCTGATATTTGTACACGTCAACACATTTTCACCAATACAATAGTGGTGGACTTCCATGTATATCACTTGTAATTGTTGTGATTTCTAGATAGATAGATAGATAATTTTTATTCGTCCAATTAAGGAAATTTGCTTTATTGGCTTACAAAAGTACAAACATTCATATAAATAAACAAAATTACCCAAGTTATGAACATGTGGTCATATGTGGTCATAGACATACAAAATTATACGTACTACAGTCAGCATATTATTTCAGCTTAAACTCATCAGAAAGAAAAAGATTTTCAATTTAAGTTTAGATTGGTATACAAATTAGCTCTCTATATAAAAACACAAATGAAAAATAGGAGATCATTATTTTTTCCTCAATTCTATTGGAGTCATTTTTTTTCAGATCGGTTGTAAGAGAGAAAAGAGAGTATGAGAAAAAATGGAGGGGGGAGAGAGACAAAGAGAGCTGGGCAAAAGTAATGGGATATTCCTACAAAGACAGAATAGGACTGGTAATAAATCAATTATATCATCATCTGCTATATTGTTGGTTACTAATTAATTCAATTCAAAACACGGAGGTCATCCTCCTTTTCGTACAATCGGTAAAGGCCCTATTGCGTTGGTGATGGCTTCGGAGCAAGCCCCTATACTCTTTTCTTTTCCTGTCGTCTCACATTTCTACAGCAGAATATTACAAATAACTTACAGTAAGTTCGTTATATTGGTGGCGTATCCAGGAATGCAGGGAGAGGGGGAGGCTCACGCCTGACGAACAAAAAAAATCATCAGATGCTTTCTATTTTGAATTTTAGGACAAGCAAGGAAAAAAAGTTTTCACAGTTTTCAGATTCTTTCTGTGCGGGGGGTGGGGGTACACATTTCCTTTCATTCGATGAGTAACTAAGATATGTCAGATTTGGTTTTGGCTGGCACAATAGGGGCACATACATTCCTGGATATATAATCTTGGATACGCCACTCTTAATGTAATCTTTATATTTATATAAGGAATTGCTCGCACGCAATCTCATTTTATTAAAGCCTTTTCTGTCTTGAATTTTAAAAGAATAAGGCTAATAAAATTACATTGCAGGTCTATAATCCCTATAATTTCCATAAATCATATCAAATGAAATATTCTGATTTAATAGAAAAATAAAGATAGCACATTATTATTTTTAAATAGCTTTTCTCGACATTCCCGTCAGATATGGCAGTGTTTGCTGATATAGAGCTTAATATCAGGGAACATGTTTGGACCCCCCCCCCCCCCCCCCATCATCACATAGTTTCACAGCAAATAACTTTAACAAAAATACAAACATCTAGTCCGAGGCCGCCCTCCCAACTCTTTTCCTCTCCTCCCTGGTGCAGTTAGAGTTGATTCCTATCTGTTTTGGGACATAAGTTTGTATTTGAAGGGACAATATCAATATTATGCCATTCAGTTACGGCTTTACCAAAAGGCAAAAGCGCTGTCCAGAAAAAGAAGATAAGAATTAAGAAAATAAAAAAGTACAAACATCTTGATTAAGACTATAACCTTTCCCTCTGGGCCGATCGACATGTACCACGATAATACGCGTGCTTTATTTCGGCACTTAGCACTCTTCGTATTTAAACTCTTTGGTATTAGTAGAACTTTATAGTCATATTGGGTTCTACCGGCAAAATTTTATTCATTAATATATAACAATCATTAAAAAAGTTACAGCTTTATGATCATATGAGTATTTATGAGTAATTTTTTTTATATTTTAAATATAGTTTTATAGTTTTTACATTTACTTATTCAATTATATTTACATAATCAATTCAACAATTAATACAAAGTTCATTTGTTTTTTTTTCTTAATGTAAATAAGTAAAGAGTTGTAAATTAAGTAACAATTTTAAAATTATAGTTTTAGTCGTTTAAAAAAAACATCGTTGTTTCGAAATCGATTTCATCGTGTTTATAATTTTTTTTTTATAATTCAGTACTGTAATCGATTATATTTTTGGTTGTAATAGAGGATTTCAATGTGATGTCTTCAGCTAACTTGCCAATCTTCTTCAAGAGGCAATTCGTCTTTTACAGCACTAAAAAGCTGATCGTAATACCGATAAATTCATCATATATGTTGTCGGGATTTGGGGGATGGCCACTGGCGTACAGCTGGGGGGGGGGGGGGGGGGGGGGGGGGGGGGGGGGGGGGGGGGGGGGGGGGCTTGGGCCCCCCCCCCCCCCCAAGTGAAATTCAACCATGGTTTATTTTCAATTCCATGCAAGTGATATACAAATATTCGTGATAACACATGTTACAAACACTGGCGTAGGCAGGGGGAGCACAGCGGGGCATCCCCCTATTCAGCCGCTTTAAAAAAGTGAGAGCGAAAAAGCGAGGGAAGTGAGAGAAAAAGGCCTATAAAGGCGCTACAAACCGATATCACTCTCTCAAAATTTGCTTCGCGCGGGAAGGGGGAAATAACTCTCCTCTCCCTGCACCCACCCTTGTTACATACAGTGAAATGTTGCGTCCAAATAATTAAAAAGCAGTCCGGGCGCCAATCCATAACGTTTCGCCTAAAAATAAAATTGTTTGCTATGAGCCGTTATCATTCTGTCAAATTTGCTAAAACGTCAAAGCTTTCGCACTTCGCGCGGGAAGGGGGAACCACCCCCTGCACTAACAGCTGTCATATACAGTGCAGTATTGCGTCGAAATAACTGAAAAGCAGTCAGGGCGTCGAATTATAACTTTTCCCCCTCCTTACCGCTCCCTCGTAAAGATTGTGCCCCAATGTTTGGGCTCCTTACGCCACTGGATATGGCGGTGGTATTTACATAGTTTCTTTGCACACCCCCCCCCCCCCCCCCCCCGCCATGGATATGAAGCATCTGCCCCTTTACTCCTTGTGCATGGAACAGTCGTTTCCTCAGAACAAACGTTTAAATCTTACTGTGCCAAAGGGTTTAGCTCTCTTCAAAATATAACAAAATGTGATCAATGCTTACTTTTCAAATGTCTGCACTTATTGTATACAAAACTTGTAGGAAATGTATTATCATTTTTTTACTTTCTCATTTGTTTACTATTGTTTAATGTTTTAATAAGGTAATGTATTTTTTAAAATCTGCAATTTTCTCTGAAAATTTTGATGGTAGCATACAATTATTTTTAATCATATATTTAGAATGCTTGATTTATGCTCAAAATGTTGATATACATTGACCAACATATACCTTTCCCGTGCTCAGCAATTGGTGAATGAAAATGACAAGTCTATCCAGCACATGCACGTGACATCGTTTGTAGATATTTCATCCAGTGTTTCCACACCTGAATTTTTTTTCCTGAAACGCACTCTCAATTTTTCTGGAATTTGGCACTATTTCCTGAAATTTGAAATGTGCTTTACACAATCGACGTGACACTACATAGGAACAAAGTCAAGTTGTGAGTTTTGCACTTTCAAGCTCCAAATGTCCAACTTTCTGTTGAGGAGTGCATGTTCACTTGAGCATTTCGACTATTGTATACATGTATATGGGTGATTGGGTGTGTAGACTTGAGTCCTTTTTTTTCTTTCATGAATCGTTAGGGAGGTTATGGAGAGTTAATCTCAAAAAATAAAGACGATAGTGTTCAAAGGTGTTATTTATTCCTACTTGTTAGACTATAATATTATGGCCTCGCGTCAAAATATACGAGATCGATACGAATCAAGATTTTCTGAGCAAAATTTATCATCTGCTAGCAATATGTATCGTCTGCTAGCGGTACATGGGGGCTGCCATTTTTCTTATGTGTACATTAATATTTTCTTGATCCAAATTCCCAATTGCCTTTTTCAAAATTAAAAACCTATTTGAGATTAAAAATATCGAATGGATATGTCAATTTATTTTTAAACTGAAGATTTCCTTATATATTTCTGTTGAAAATCGATATTCACTTAATAGAAGTCTATTTTCTCTTTACTGTGACGTATGGGACGGAGCAAATTAATTCAAATGTTATGGATGCTTCTTCCCTGAGCATCTATAGCGGCAAACTATGCATTCACCTGCTTTTGGATAATGGACTTGAAAAGTCAGAATGCATGCTGCATATAATTATGTTCTGCTCTGTTTGGCAAACCCAAGAAAATACATTTTTGTTAAGCAAAACCAGACAATTTAAAAATATTATAAACATTTAATTTTTATAATACATGTAAACACCCACTTTATATTTTTCGTCACATATGGGATTTTAGGTAATGAAGAAAAGCAATTTAGGTCTTGGATTCAAAATATCTTCTTGACTGGAACATTTCTCAATGGTTCATGTACAACTCCAAATCAGCAAGAAAATGGCAGCCCCCATGTAAATGAGTAGGAGACGAATATGGAATATTGGAATATGTTTATTTATACCCTTTTCTGATATCTTATTAGAGAATGATTTAGGCCAATAAGTAGGAATATATTACACCTTCCAATATAAGTAAATTTGTGATTAGGGGTTAATTCTCCTTTAAATTCTTGCACCATATATTTCAACTTTTCAGTTTTGTGTGCAAGCGAGAAAAAATACTTTATTCAGATAATATAGTTAAGTCTATACGTTTCTAATTAGGGATGAAAGAGAGAACAGTATTACTTATTCAATATTCCATGATTTCATTTCCATTTTTCTAGTTTCCTGGAATTGTTTCGTTTCCCGAACACTTCCCTGAGAAAAACCCAACCGTTTAATTTCCTGCAATGACCCGTAATGACCCGCAGCAAAGAGTTTAAATACGAAGAGTGCTAAGTGCCGAAATAAAGCACGCGCATATATTGTGGTACATATTTTCTTTATTTTGTTTTCTTTTTCTGTAAAGTGCTTTTGCCTTTTGGTAAAGCTGTAACTAAAGGGCATCATCGTGATATTGTCCCTTCAAATACAAACTTATGTCCCAAAACAGATAGGAATCAATTCTAACTGCACCAGGGAGGAGAGGGAGAGAGTTGGGAGTGGGGCCTCGGACTAGATGTTTGTATTTTTGTTAAAGTTATTTGCTGTGAAATTCTATTAATATTTATGTGATAATGGGGGGGGGGTCCAAACACGCGCCCTTTTGTTACGGCTTTACCAAAAGGGAAAAGCGCTGTCCAGAAAAAGAAGAAAAAAATTAAGAAAATAAAAAAGTACAAACATCTTGATTAAGACTAACCTTTCCCTCTTGGCCGACCGACATGTACCACACAATATATACGCGTGCTTTATTTCGGCACTGAGCACTCTTCGTATTTAAACTCTTTAGTATTAGTATTAGTATTAGTAGAACCTTATATTCATATTGGGTTCTACCGGCAAAATTTGATTGATTAATAAAAATTATCATTGCAATCGTTTCACCGTTATCATCAATATGAGTGTTTATGAGTAATTTTTTTATATTTTAAATGTAGTTTTATAGTTTTTACATTTACTTATTCAATTATATTTACATAATCAATTCAACAATTAATACACAGTTTATTTGTTTTGTTTTTCTTAATATAAATAACTTAAGAGTTGTAAATTAAATAACAATTTTAAAATTATAGTTTTAGTCGTTAAAAAAAAACATCGTTGTTTCGAAATCGATTTCATCGTGTCTATATTTTTTTTTTTTATAATTCAGTACTGTAATCGATTATATTTTTGGTTGTAATAGAGGATTTCAATGTGATGTCTTCAGCAAACTTGCCAATCTTCTTCAAGAGGTCTCGCTGTATGATATGTTCACTGGTCGAGTCAATGAGAATTCCATTGGGCAAAACCCAACTGGGAATTTCTTAATTAAATACAAAAAATAAGAAATGTTGTTTGTTCTGAAGGCCCCTGGAATATGCGGTAATGCCTTTTATATCTGTTTTCATTTTCATAATACTGATTTGTCCTGTTCTTGTTTTTCTTCTAATTCTTCTTTCCCTATGGTGTGTGTTTTGTTTGTCAGAATTTTTAAATACTATAAGAAACCTTTTTACACATGCGTAGTAATTATCACGCTAGTGAGGGAGAGAGAGAGAGAGAGAGAGAGAGGGCGTTTATTTATTTATATATTTATTTATTTCTGATATTTGTACACGTCAACACATTTTCACCAATACAATAGTGGTGGACTTCCATGTATATCACTTGAAATTGTTGTGATTTCTAGATAGATAGATAGATAATTTTTATTCGTCCAAATCAAACATAATTATTGTTCTGCCTCTTTTCTTTTTCTTTTATATTTTTTTAATATTCTTATCATGTCAATCTTTTGTAAATATTGTGATTCTTGATGATTTATAATAAAAGCATAAATATAAAAAAGTGAAGAAAAAAAATTATCACGCTAGTGAACATAAATATTTATTTATATATTTATTTATTTCTGATATTTGTACACGTCAACACATTTTCACCAATACAATAATGGTGGACTTCCATGTATATCACTTGTAATTGTTGTGATTTCTAGATAGATAGATAGATAATTTTTATTCGTCCAATTAAGGATTAAGGAAATTTGCTTTGTTGGCTTACAAAAGTACAAACATTCATATAAATAAACAAAATTACCCAAGTTATGAACATGTGGTCATATGTGGTCATAGACATACAAAATTATACGTACTACAGTCAGCATATTATTTCAGCTTAAACTCATCAGAAAGAAAAAGATTTTCAATTTAAGTTTAGATTGGTATACAAATTAGCTCTCTATATAAAAACACAAATGAACAATAGGAGATCATTATTTTTTCCTCAATTCTATTGGAGTCATTTTTTTACAGATCGGTTGTAAGAGAGAAAAGAGAGTATGAGAAAAAATGGAGGGGGGAGAGAGACAAAGAGAGCTGGGGCAAAAGTAATGGGATATTCCTACAAAGACAGAATAGGACTGGTAATAAATAAATTATATCATCATCTGCTATATTGTTGGTTACTAATTAATTCAATTCAAAACACGGAGGTCATCCCCCTTTTCGTACAATCGGTAAAGGCCCTATTGCGTTGGTGATGGCTTCGGAGCAAGCCCCTATACTGTTTTCTTTTCCTGTCGTCTCACATTTCTACAGCAGAATATTACAAATAACTTACAGTAAGTTCGTTATATTGGTGGCGTATCCAGGAATGCAGGGAGAGGGGGAGGCTCACGCCTGACGAACAAAGAAAATCATCAGATGCTTTCTATTTTGAATTTTAGGACAAGCAAGGAAAAAAAGTTTTCACAGTTTTCAGATTCTTTCTGTGCGGGGGGTGGGGGTACACATTTCCTTTCATTCGATGAGTAACTAAGATAGGTCAGATTTGGTTTTGGCTGGCACAATAGGGGCACATACATTCCTGGATATATAATCTTGGATACGCCACTCTTAATGTAATCTTTATATTTATATAAGGAATTGCTCGCACGCAATCTCATTTTATTAAAGCCTTTTCTGTCTTGAATTTTAAAAGAATAAGGCTAATAAAATTACATTGCAGGTCTATAATCCCTATAATTTCCATAAATCATATCAAATGAAATATTCTGATTTAATAGAAAAATAAAGATAGCACATTATTATTTTTAAATAACTTTTCTCGACATTCCCGTCAGATATGGCAGTGTTTGCTCATATAGAGCTTAATATCAGGGAACATGTTTGGACCCCCCCCCCCCCCCATCATCACATAGTTTCACAGCAAATAACTTTAACAAAAATACAAACATCTAGTCCGAGGCCCCCCTCCCAACTCTTTCCCTCTCCTCCCTAGTGCAGTTAGAGTTGATTCCTATCTGTTTTGGGACATAAGTTTGTATTTGAAAGGACAATATCAATATTATGCCATTTAGTTACGGCTTTACCAAAAGGCAAAAGCGCTGTCCAGAAAAAGAAGAAAAGAATTAAGAAAATAAAAAAGTACAAAAATATTGATTAAGACTATAACCTTTCCCTCTGGGCCGATCGACATGTACCACAATAATACGCGTGCTTTATTTGGGCACTGAGCACTCTTCGTATTTAAACTCTTTGATATTAGTAGAACTTTATATTCTGTTCTACTGGCAAAATTAATTTTTCTTTCTTTTTAATGATTTATGTCACCACATGGTTATTAATAAATATATATTAATATTTTTTAATATTTATATTTAGTTGTATAGTTTTCATATTTACTTATTTATATTAAGTGAACAATACAAAGTTTTTTTCTCAATGCAAATAACTAAAGAGTTGTAAATTAAGTAACAATTTTAAAATTATAGTTTTTGTCGTTTAAAAAAAAACAACGTTGTTTCGAAATCGATTTCATCGCGTTTATAATTTTTTTTATAATTCAGTACTGTAATCGATTATATTTTTGGTTGTAATAAAGGATTTCAATGTGATGTCTTAGCTAACTTGCCGAACTTCTTCAAGAAGTCTCGCTGTATGATATGTTCACTGGTCGAGTCAATGAGAATTCCATTGGGCAAAACCCAACTGGGCATTTCTTAATTAAATACAAAAAATAAGAAATATTGTTTGTTCTGAAGGCCCCTGGGATATGCGGTAATGCCTTTTATATATGTTTTCATTTTCATAATACTGCTTTGTCCTGTTCTTGTTTTATTCTAATTCTTCTTTTCCTATGGTGTGTGTTTTGTTTGTCAGAATTTTTGAATACTAGAAGGAAACCTTTTTACACATGCGTAGTAATTATCATGCTAGTGAGGGAGAGAGGGAGAGAGAGAGAGGGTGTTTGGGGTAGGGATGTGAGTGTGCATAGGTTGGGTGTTGAAAACTTGAAGGCTTGTTTGCCTGCTACTCGGCTCGGCTCTTTCAAGTCGCTATCATTGCATGTGGTTTTCTGTTTGGTTTTGTTTTGTTTTTTTCTCAGATTGTCAGTGAGGCCGCTATCATTAATATTATAATTCTGCTTTAAGTAGGGAGGTGAGGCAAATACTGGTTGGTGTCTCTATTATACATCCTTTGTCAGTCTCGGAGCTTGTTCTTAATTAATATTGAAGGTTGTACATAATTATTGTTCTGCCTCTTTTTCTTTTTCTTTTTATATTTTTGTAATATTCTTATCATGTCAATCTTTTGTAAATATTGTGATTCTTGATGATTTATAATAAAAGCATAAATATAAAAATGTGAAGAAAAAAATTATCACGCTAGTGAATATAAATATTTATTTATATATTTATTTATTTCTGATATTTGTACACGTCAACACATTTTCACCAATACAATAGTGGTGGACTTTCATAATCCACGAGGCACTGTTTGATAAGAAAGATTGTTGAGTTACTTTTCTTAGATTATTACTTTACGTTACGTAATGTGGGGTTACTTTCTCTGTACTGTCGTTTATCCTCAGCCCTTGTTGGGACTCCTTAAAGCATAAATCTCCTTGATTGTAGTATTCATCATAATCCACTCGTGTCAAATCCGCCAGCAGGTAAGTTACAGGAAAAATCAGGCGCGCCGGAAGGATTCCAAATTTGGGGGGGGGGGGGGGGGGGGAGGGCAAACGCTATGAGGAGCCGATCTCAAACCAATATGGGGGCCCATCTGCACGGCTTACTCCCTGCTTACAACCCCCCTCCCCATCCTCGAACAAGCACACCCCTTTATATATTTCTTGATATTTCGAAAGCGCGAGTTTATGATTCTTCATTTTTTAAAAATGCAATATTTGAAGCACGGTTATCGGCCCTCATCATACCTTTTGAAGAGAAATTGTGCGTGAGCAAAGCAAGCTCGAAAATATTTTATACTACTCGTTTGGTATTGGAAATACCCCCCCCCCCCCCCCAATACAAAAAACAAAGCAAAACACAACAAAGAGAAAAGAAAAAAAGATGGAAGCATCCGCCCCCTTGCTCATGGTGAAGGAATTAGACAGGTTTTTTTATAGTTTTTTTTAAAGACATGCCTATTTAGATGCTTAAGGGAAAAAAGTGGAGTGTTTCTCAGCAGACGTTCTTAAGCATATTTTTGGTGCCTCCTCATTACTTTTGAACGTTGATATGGTTGACAATGTGTATTTTTTTTTCGCTTTTCCTCTTTCTTTCTTTCCCTATTTGTACTACAGTATTTAAAATTATATTTATATGGTGTATGCATTTAAATTGTGATATTGTTATTATGTGTATTGTCATTATGTATATTGTATATTGTTATTATGTACCGTATGATATTTTTCTTATTCAAGTGGAGGCAAATATTCTGTATTTTTGAAATATGGATCAATAAATGAAATCTGAATCTGAATCTGAGAGAGAGAGAGAGAGAATTCATCGATTAAACATCAAAATATCCACTTTTTAAAAAGTTGTTTATACTTGTACAATATGGTATGCTTCTTTTTCTTTCGCTTTTGTAGAAGTGAAAGTAGTTTTGAAGTATAACATATACTTGATTAAATTTTAATAACTTACTGCTGATTTCTGTTAACTTAGGTGTGTGTATATATATATCTATATATATATATATATATATATATATATATATATATATATATATATATATATATATTGATTGGTATGTATTGTTTTTATATCATATGGAATCAATAAAAATATTACTGAAAAGCAAGAAAAAAAATATCAAAATAATTTCTTGTAATTACGGCGTCTGGGTTGCGATCGGGTTCGTCGAGTATAATATAGCTGATTTCGAGTAATTTGTTATATACCTGCGTGACAACCTGATGAGTGCAGGTCGAAAAGTTTCGTTATCATGTCTCTTTTTCGTGCCATATTGTAATTTTGTTGTTATTGTCTTGCAATGGGCCGAATTGAGGGGGTAAAAAGCGATTATTGCAAATAAGAAGATTTTGATTAATTGCATGTTGAAGCTTTGCATTTGGCAGCGGTAGAAAGCTTTTCGTTATACTGTAAAGTTATTGTCTTGTTGCGGAACGATTTTGCCCCCCGCCCCCTCCCTGCGATCAAGAGACAAATCTACCCCTCGCTTTTGGTATAGACTTGTAGAGAGGGTTTTATAACTGATCATGTCTACATGATTATAGGATCGGAACAGTCACTTGAGAAAACATGTTTTTGGAATGGTGCAACTTCAACCTTTTAAAGCAGGAGAAAGTAGATCTTACTACAGAACTATTATTGACATGGAAGGGGCAAAAACTACTAAACATTAATCTGCGAGGGAGCGTAGCGACCGAGTTAAATAAAATATGAAAGTTGAGATGTTGCATAATTTTAGGGCAAAAAAAGCTTATAAATATGCATTATTTTTCATCAGTATCATATCTTTGTAATATTATTGTAATTTCTTGTTCTTTTTCTTGCGAGGAGGCAAAATTGATTGCTGCAAAAATGTATGTATATTTTAAGAGTTTTGTATGTTGAAACATCTCACAGCACTAGATAGCTATTCGTTATGGGGGAAAACCATTCACCCCCCCCCCCCCCCACTCTCGATTGAAGGAAACATCTGCCCCGTTACTTTTTAATAGACTGGTAGATATAGGGTTTCTAAAATCTTAACTCACGTTACACTCAGCTTAGGAGCGTAACGACCACTGGAGAAAATTTAGATTTTAGAATTACAAATTTGTCTTTTACAGCACTAAAAAGCTGATCGTAATACCGATAAATTCATCATATATGTTGTCGGGATTTGGGGGATGGCCACTGGCGTACAGGTGGGGGGGGGGGGGGCTTGGGCTTGCCCCCCCCCCCAAGTGAAATTCAACCATGGTTTATTTTCAATTCCATGCAAGTGATATACAAATATTCGTGATAACACATGTTACAAACACTGGCGTAGGCAGGGGGAGCACAGCGGGGCATCCCCCTATTCAGCCGCTTTAAAAAAGTGAGAGCGAAAAAGCGAGGGAAGTGAGAGAAAAAGGCCTATAAAGGCGCTACAAACCGATATCACTCTCTCAAAATTTGCTTCGCGCGGGAAGGGGGAAATAACTCTCCTCTCCCTGCACCCACCCTTGTTACATACAGTGAAATGTTGCGTCCAAATAATTAAAAAGCAGTCCGGGCGCCAATCCATAACGTTTCGCCTAAAAATAAAATTGTTTGCTATGAGCCGTTATCATTCTGTCAAATTTGCTAAACGTCAAAGCTTTCGCACTTCGCGCGGGAAGGGGGAACCACCCCCTGCACTAACAGCTGTCATATACAGTGCAGTATTGCGTCGAAATAACTGAAAAGCAGTCAGGGCGTCGAATTATAACTTTTCCCCCTCCTTACCGCTCCCTCGTAAAGATTGTGCCCCCAATGTTTGGGCTCCTTACGCCACTGGATATGGCGGTGGTATTTACATAGTTTCTTTGCACACCCCCCCCCCCCCCCCGCCATGGATATGAAGCATCTGCCCCTTTACTCCTTGTGCATGGAACAGTCGTTTCCTCAGAACAAACGTTTAAATCTTACTGTGCCAAAGGGTTTAGCTCTCTTCAAAATATAACAAAATGTGATCAATGCTTACTTTTCAAATGTCTGCACTTATTGTATACAAAACTTGTAGGAAATGTATTATCATTTTTTTACTTTCTCATTTGTTTACTATTGTTTAATGTTTTAATAAGGTAATGTATTTTTTAAAATCTGCAATTTTCTCTGAAAATTTTGATGGCAGCATACAATTATTTTTAATCATATATTTAGAATGCTTGATTTATGCTCAAAATGTTGATATACATTGACCAACATATACCTTTCCCGTGCTCAGCAATTGGTGAATGAAAATGACAAGTCTATCCAGCACATGCACGTGACATCGTTTGTAGATATTTCATCCAGTGTTTCCACACCTGAATTTTTTTTCCTGAAACGCACTCTCAATTTTTCTGGAATTTGGCACTATTTCCTGAAATTTGAAATGTGCTTTACACAATCGACGTGACACTACATAGGAACAAAGTCAAGTTGTGAGTTTTGCACTTTCAAGCTCCAAATGTCCAACTTTCTGTTGAGGAGTGCATGTTCACTTGAGCATTTCGACTATTGTATACATGTATATGGGTGATTGGGTGTGTAGACTTGAGTCCTTTTTTTTTCTTTCATGAATCGTTAGGGAGGTTATGGAGAGTTAATCTCAAAAAATAAAGACGATAGTGTTCAAAGGTGTTATTTATTCCTACTTGTTAGATTATAATATTATGGCCTCGCGTCAAAATATACGAGATCGATACGAATCAAGATTTTCTGAGCAAAATTTATCATCTGCTAGCAATATGTATCGTCTGCTAGCGGTACATGGGGGCTGCCATTTTTCTTATGTGTACATTAATATTTTCTTGATCCAAATTCCCAATTGCCTTTTTCAAAATTAAAAACCTATTTGAGATTAAAAATATCGAATGGATATGTCAATTTATTTTTAAACTGAAGATTTCCTTATATATTTCTGTTGAAAATCGATATTCACTTAATAGAAGTCTATTTTCTCGGTACTGTGACGTATGGGACGGAGCAAATTAATTCAAATTTTATGGATGCTTCTTCCCTGAGCATCTATAGCGGCAAACTATGCATTCACCTGCTTTTGGATAATGGACTTGAAAAGTCAGAATGCATGCTGCATATAATTATGTTCTGCTCTGTTTGGCAAACCCAAGAAAATACATTTTTGTTAAGCAAAACCAGACAATTTAAAAATATTATAAACATTTAATTTTTATAATACATGTAAACACCCACTTTATATTTTTCGTCACATATGGGATTTTAGGTAATGAAGAAAAGCAATTTAGGTCTTGGATTCAAAATATCTTCTTGACTGGAACATTTCTCAATGGTTCATGTACAACTCCAAATCAGCAAGAAAATGGCAGCCCCCATGTAAATGAGTAGGAGACGAATATGGAATATTGGAATATGTTTATTTATACCCTTTTCTGATATCTTATTAGAGAATGATTTAGGCCAATAAGTAGGAATATATTACACCTTCCAATATAAGTAAATTTGTGATTAGGGGTTAATTCTCCTTTAAATTCTTGCACCATATATTTCAACTTTTCAGTTTTGTGTGCAAGCGAGAAAAAAATACTTTATTCAGATAATATAGTTAAGTCTATACGTTTCTAATTAGGGATGAAAGAGAGAACAGTATTACTTATTCAATATTCCATGATTTCATTTCCATTTTTCTAGTTTCCTGGAATTGTTTCGTTTCCCGAACACTTCCCTGAGAAAAAAACCCAACCGTTTAATTTCCTGCAATGACCCGTAATGACCCGCAGCAAAGAGTTTAAATACGAAGAGTGCTAAGTGCCGAAATAAAGCACGCGCATATATTGTGGTACATATTTTCTTTATTTTGTTTTCTTTTTCTGTAAAGTGCTTTTGCCTTTTGGTAAAGCCGTAACTAAAGGGCATAATCGTGATATTGTCCCTTCAAATACAAACTTATGTCCCAAAACAGATAGGAATCAATTCTAACTGCACCAGGGAGGAGAGGGAGAGAGTTGGGAGTGGGGCCTCGGACTAGATGTTTGTATTTTTGTTAAAGTTATTTGCTGTGAAATTCTATTAATATTTATGTGATAATGGGGGGTCCAAACACGCGCCCTTTTGTTACGGCTTTATCAAAAGGGAAAAGCGCTGTCTAGAAAAAGAAGAAAAAAATTAAGAAAATAAAAAAGTACAAACATCTTGATTAAGACTAACCTTTCCCTCTTGGCCGACCGACATGTACCACACAATAAATACGCGTGCTTTATATCGGCACTGAGCACTCTTCGTATTTAAACTCTTTAGTATTAGTATTAGTAGAACTTTATATTCATATTGGGTTCTACTGGCAAAATTTGATTGATTAATAAAAATTATCATCGCAATCGTTTCACCGTTATCATCAATATGAGTGTTTATGAGTAATTTTTTTATATTTTAAATGTAGTTTTATAGTTTTTACATTTACTTATTCAATTATGTTTACATAATCAATTCAACAATTAATACAAAGTTTATTTGTTTTTTTTTCTTAATATAAATAACTTAAGAGTTGTAAATTAAATAACAATTTTAAAATTATAGTTTTAGTCGTTAAAAAAAAACATCGTTGTTTCGAAATCGATTTCATCGTGTCTATATTTTTTTTTTTTATAATTCAGTACTGTAATCGATTATATTTTTGGTTGTAATAGAGGATTTCAATGTGATGTCTTCAGCAAACTTGCCAATCTTCTTCAAGAGGTCTCGCTGTATGATATGTTCACTGGTCGAGTCAATGAGAATTCCATTGGGCAAAACCCAACTGGGAATTTCTTAATTAAATACAAAAAATAAGAAATGTTGTTTGTTCTGAAGGCCCCTGGAATTCGGTAATGCCTTTTATATCTGTTTTCATTTTCATAATACTGATTTGTCCTGTTCTTGTTTTTCTTCTAATTCTTCTTTCCCTATGGTGTGTGTTTTGTTTGTCAGAATTTTTAAATACTATAAGAAACCTTTTTACACATGCGTAGTAATTATCACGCTAGTGAGGGAGAGAGAGAGAGAGAGAGAGAGAGGGCGTTTATTTATTTATATATTTATTTATTTCTGATATTTGTACACGTCAACACATTTTCACCAATACAATAGTGGTGGACTTCCATGTATATCACTTGAAATTGTTGTGATTTCTAGATAGATAGATAGATAATTTTTATTCGTCCAAATCAAACATAATTATTGTTCTGCCTCTTTTTCTTTTTCTTTTTATATTTTTTTAATATTCTTATCATGTCAATCTTTTGTAAATATTGTGATTCTTGATGATTTATAATAAAAGCATAAATATAAAAAAGTGAAGAAAAAAAATTATCACGCTAGTGAACATAAATATTTATTTATATATTTATTTATTTCTGATATTTGTACACGTCAACACATTTTCACCAATACAATAGTGGTGGACTTCCATGTATATCACTTGTAATTGTTGTGATTTCTAGATAGATAGATAATTTTTATTCGTCCAATTAAGGAAATTTGCTTTATTGGCTTACAAAAGTACAAACATTCATATAAATAAACAAAATTACCCAAGTTATGAACATGTGGTCATATGTGGTCATAGACATTCAAAATTATACGTACTACAGTCAGCATATTATTTCAGCTTAAACTCATCAGAAAGGAAAGATTTTCAATTTAAGTTTAGATTGGTATACAAATTAGCTCTCTATATAAAAACACAAATGAAAAAATAGGAGATCATTATTTTTTCCTCAATTCTATTGGAGTCATTTTTTTTACAGATCGGTTGTAAGAGAGAAAAGAGAGTATGAGAAAAAATGGAGGGGGGGGGGGAGAGACAAAGAGAGCTGGGGCAAAAGTAATGGGATATTCCTACAAAGACAGAATAGGACTGGTAATAAATAAATTATATCATCATCTGCTATATTGTTGGTTACTAATTAATTCAATTCAAAACACGGAGGTCATCCTCCTTTTCGTACAATCGGTAAAGGCCCTATTGCGTTGGTGATGGCTTCGGAGCAAGCCCCTATACTCTTTTCTTTTCCTGTCGTCTCACATTTCTACAGCAGAATATTACAAATAACTTACAGTAAGTTGGCGTATTCAGGAATGCAGGGAGAGGGGGAGGCTCACGCCTGACGAACAAAAAAAAATCATCAGATGCTTTCTATTTTGAATTTTAGGACAAGCAAGGAAAAAAAGTTTTCACAGTTTTCAGATTCTTTCTGTGCGGGGGGTGGGGGTACACATTTCCTTTCATTCGATGAGTAACTAAGATAGGTCAGATTTGGTTTTGGCTGGCACAATAGGGGCACATACATTCCTGGATATATAATCTTGGATACGCCACTCTTAATGTAATCTTTATATTTATATAAGGAATTGCTCGCACGCAATCTCATTTTATTAAAGCCTTTTCTGTCTTGAATTTTAAAAGAATAAGGCTAATAGAATTACATTGCAGGTCTATAATCCCTATAATTTCCATAAATCATATCAAATGAAATATTCTGATTTAATAGAAAAATAAAGATAGCACATTATTATTTTTAAATAACTTTTCTCGACATTCCCGTCAGATATGGCAGTGTTTGCTCATATAGAGCTTAATATCAGGGAACATGTTTGGACCCCCCCCCCCCCCCCCATCATCACATAGTTTCACAGCAAATAACTTTAACAAAAATACAAACATCTAGTCCGAAGCCGCCCTCCCAACTCTTTTCCTCTCCTCCCTGGTGCAGTTAGAGTTGATTCCTATCTGTTTTGGGACATAAGTTTGTATTTGAAGGGACAATATCAATATTATGCCATTCAGTTACGGCTTTACCAAAAGGCAAAAGCGCTGTCCAGAAAAAGAAGAAAAGAATTAAGAAAATAAAAAAGTACAAACATCTTGATTAAGACTATAACCTTTCCCTCTAGGCCGATCGACATGTACCACAATAATACGCGTGCTTTATTATGGCACTTAGCACCATTAGCACTCTTCGTATTTAAACTCTTTGGTATTAGTAGAACTTTATAGTCATATTGGGTTCTACCGGCAAAATTTTATTCATTCATATTTAACAATCATTAAAAAAGTTACAGCATTATGATCATATTAGTGTTTATGACTAATTTTTTTATATTTTAAATATAGTTTTATAGTTTTTATATTTACTTATTAAATTATATTTACATAATCAATTCAACAATTAATACAAAGTTTATTTGTTTTTGTTTTCTTAATATAAATAACTAAAGAGTTGTAAATTAAGTAACAATTTTAAAATTATAGTTTTTGTCGTTTAAAAAAAAACAACGTTGTTTCGAAATCGAATTCATCGCGTTTATAATTTTTTTTATAATTCAGTACTGTAATCGATTATATTTTTGGTTGTAATAAAGGATTTCAATGTGATGTCTTAGCTAACTTGGCGAACTTCTTCAAGAAGTCTCGCTGTATGATATGTTCACTGGTCGAGTCAATGAGAATTCCATTGGGTAAAACCCAACTGGGCACTTCTTAATTAAATTTTAAAAAAAAATGTTTGTTCTGAAGGCCTTGGAATATGCGATAATGCCTTTTATATCTGTTTTCATTTTCATAATACTGCTTTGTCGTGTTCTTGTTTTTATTCTAATTCTTCTTTTCCTATGGTGTGTGTTTTGTTTGTCAGAACTTTGGAGTACTAGAAGGAAACCTTTTTACACACGCGTAGTAATTATCACGCTAGTGAATATTTATTTATTGATAGATTTATTTATATATTTATTTATTTCTGATATTTGTACACGTCAACACATTTTCACCAATACAATAGTGGTGGACTTCCATAATCCACGAGGCACTGTTTGATAAGAAAGATTGTTGAGTTACTTTTCTTAGATTATTACTTTACGTTACGTAATGTGGGGTTAATTTCTCTGTACTCTCGTTTATCCTCAGCCCTTGTTGGGACTCCTTAAAGCATAAATCTCCTTGATTGTAGTATTCATCACAATCCACTCGTGTCAAATCCGCCAGCAGGTAAGTTACAGGAAAATCAGGCGCGCCGGAAGGATTCCAAATTTGGGGGAGAGGGCAAACGCTCTGAGGAGCCCGTCTCAAACCAATATGGGGGCCATACAAAAAAATAAATAAATGAAGAAATAAAAAATGATAAATAAGTAAATAAATAAATAAATTTTAAAAAAATAATTAAAAAAAATAAAATTAAAAAATTAAAAATAAATAAAATAAAAATAAGAACAAAAAAAAAACCCACCAAAACAAAACACAACACAGAAAAAAAGATGCAGGCATCCGCCCCCTTGCTCATTGTGAAGGAATTGGACAGTTTTTTTTTTTTTTTTTTTTTTTTTTTTTTTGAAAGAAATGTGGATTTAGATGCTTAAACGAAAAAAAATGGAGTGTTTCTCAGAAAACGTTCTTAAAGTAGAACGTTGATGATTTTAAATATTGGCTTAATACTTATTATTGCATAGATGGCATAAATTAAACAAGGTTATCCAAATTCAACGCTTGGAAACATTTGAAGTAATGATTATTATCAATTATAAAACGGTAAAATACAGCCCCCGATATAGCAGCTGAAGAGCTCCTCGAACGCTGCTGAGATATGTGACGACACACCCTGGACCAGTCCTGGCTAAGCAGACGATGTCCCATAACATCTTACACATTTTTCAGAGCCTATTTTGTCATCTCCTCTTCACTTATTTCTCTTCCTTCACTAGCGTCAGTCTTAATGTTAGTCTGTTGCCTCACTCTTAACTTCGTGTATGGTATTATTTTGATGAAAAATGCAGCGTTAAAAAAATAAAGGAATCGGTCACTTGTAAACAAAATAAGACGCCATTGTATTTTCAGCTGTTTACACCGGGGCATGTTCGGCGTTTCAAGAGGGAACGAATACCATCCTGCTATTATTCGGAGGGCTTTTCAATTTGAAAGTGGGGTTTATTTCATTGATCATTGACCCTTCTCCTATGTATTTACAATCAAACGCTTTTAGCTATCAGAATCAGTTTCACTTTCCCTTTATAATGGTGTGAAATAAGGTCATGTTTAAATACACCAAACTCTTTATAATTTGATAAATAATTGCATTGCAATTACGTTCATTCATTATAGGACGTCGTCTGCTTAAGCAGGATCGATCCCGAGTGTGACGACATCAAAACATCGCTATATTTCTGGCGAATCCTCGGATATTCCAGATGCTGAGAAGAGCTTTTATTTGTGTTGTTTTTATAATCACCAGATACGCAGTTGACATAAAACTTATAAGATTGCCATCTGTAAGCTTCCCAGTTTCTAGTGATACATTAATTGCCATATTTGTGATTTTCTTTGAATATCTACTTTAAGCATACTTTTCAAGCCTCCTCGCTACTTTTGAACGTTGATATGGTTGAGAATAAGTATTTTTTCGCTTTTCCTCTTTCTTTCTACTACTTGAGTATTTATAATTATGTTTATATGGTGTATGCATTTAAATTGTGATATTGTTATTCAAATAATTTCCTGGTACTACAAAATTTCAATATGGCACGAAAAAGAGATATGAAAACGAAGCTTTTCGACCTGCACTCATCAGGTTATCACGCAGGTATGTAACAAATTACCTGAAATCAACTTGATGAACCCGGACGCCGTAATTTCAGAACAATCGCAAAGCTTGGAGTCTTGGACGAACTCCTTTTGTCTGCACAAAAGGGGTTCATGCGATTGGATGTAGGCGGCTTCCAGAAAGCGTAAATGTGCTACGCTTCTGGTCCGGGACATTGCAAACTTAATATAAAATTAATCTATTGAGGAATATTAAAGAATTTTTTGTTCATTTGAGCTTGAGCAGCGACTGGCTGCTAATGCCGTCCGCCCAAGTCCCCGCTATAGAAAGTCAATAGAACTCCGGCCACAGAAGCGAAATACCAGGCAGTCATCGCGCTCGCATTGCCGAAACTGAGCTACTGAGAATTGATCGTCGGCATAGCTTTGTGCGCAAGCTGTATCGCTGAATCGCATTTGACTGTCTTTGGTCTGTTAGCGTGCTTTTTTCCGATGACGGGGTGCGTGAGCTGATTGGTTATACGGTTCCGAATAGTCCAGGGGGGCGTGTTGTTAATGCGATCAGCCAACTACTGAGAAGTACGGCCCACGTACCTGGCATCACATCGGCACTAAAATTGGTAAAGAGCATTACTCAAGTGGGAGGTGGGTAGTACATCCTTGCTAGTTGACCACGTATGTTTGCACCGCTGACTTCGTGGGATGGGCCATTTTGAAATGTTAATGAGGGAATCACTGAACCGCGCGGTTCAGTGAGCACCGCCGGACAGACTTACATCTATAATTACCACCTTCCATGCGATAATGAGCCAATACACCCCTCGAAATATGGTTCAGCCAATTAATGCCCCGACAAATGTCATAGATGTATGAATATTTATAAAAATGTATGAATCAAGCTCTTTCATTGAAGCTAACTTTTATCACATAAATATATCAAAAATAACTTTAATTTTGGAATGTTTAAATGTTTTAAAACTTTATGAATAATCACGAATTAATTGTGTGTCCATTTTCATCGGCTAATATTTTTATTTTTGCAAATTTTAAAAACTAAACTGACCTATTTATGTGATCGATGGATATGTAATGTAGATATTTTCACCATTTTTAGCCGAGGGGCAAGTACGACATCGACGTAGCCAGCACGGGAAAACAAGTTAATTTTTCAGAAAAGTTCAAGTGTCCTGACCATGTATCCGTTCGTTACATATATCTATACCGTATTTTACATGCTGTAAAATGAGCAACAATGGGATACAAATGTTTTTTATTAAAAATATATATGTTTTTATTTCGATATCGACTCTTTCATGTTTTTTTTAAGGCAAAACCAATCCAGCCAGGTACGGTACTGCGTACCGTTCCATACCTGCGGCATAGAGCGTACATATAACTACATGTACGGTAGAGATATATCATTACAGTGAGAGAGAGAAAATAGATCGTACAACTACAACAAGACTTGCCAGATCACCCAGCACAGACATATTTAACTGTACAGTCGATTTGATGGACTAGATAGATTCCCTACAACTTAGTATTACTTAAATCAGTATTATATTATGATTGCTTCCAATCTATTCTAATTCCAGCTATGTACAATATTTAGATCTTGTGACCAAAAAGGCATTAGGCCTACTAGTATTATCCACTACTCAGACACTAGATAGACCCTCATGGAAACCCCAAATCTGAAGTCCAAAAGTTTGATGATAAGGAGAAAAAACTTTTATTGTATTACTAGAGAATGGACCTACTAGTACTAGGTCCATGCTAAGTTAGTAAGAGTAATTGAGTTGATAAATCAAGTCAAGAAAAAAATATATGCCACATGATTTGGGGCTTAGGGCAAGGGGAATGCCGTCAAGGGGGGGGGGGGGTGGCTTATCTCCATCTCTGATGAGGGTTGGCTCATCTTCATCTGTGATGAGGGGTGGTTTATCTCCATCTCTGATGAGGGTTGGCCCATCTTCATCTCTGATGAGGGTTGGTTCACCTTCATCTCTGATGAGGGTGGATACATCTTCACCTCGGATGGGGGATGGCTCATCTTCCTCTATTTGGAGAGGTGGCTCATTTTCAACGCTGAAGGGGGTGGCTCATTTCTCTGATGAGGGATGGCTCATCTTCATCTGTGATGAGCGGTGGTTCATCCCTGATGAGGGTTGGCTCATTTTCCACTCTGAAGGGGGTGGCTCATCTTCTCTGACGAGGGATGGCTCATCTTCATCTCTTATTGGCGATGCATTTGGCATTACAATTACGTGCACTCATGATACATAAAAAGGGTTTAATTCAAAAGACGTGCGCCGAATGAAAAATGTCTGTTCTGACCAAAGGAATCCTATACCTCTAGCACAATTTCTCCCCCAGAATGGTGAATATCCCTAGAAATCAAATATCTTGCCCCTTTGTGAAAAAAAAATTGCTTTCATGAAATATGGAGTATTAATGTTTAGTATTATGACAATGGAGATGTTAATGACCTTCCCTCACGAGTGATGATCGGGAAATGAGCTTAAATGTGCGATATGGATGATTTAGATTTATTATATTGAAGGTTTGGGCACAGAAACACACGCATCCTGAACTATAACATGGCTAACCCATTTCAACTACTTAATTTGGAATTTTAAACCATTTTTTGAAGCATTGGAAAGTAAAAATACAAAACATGTTGTTTGTGCCCTCATGTGACCTTATTAAGCAGAATCGGCAAATAATCAGCGGCCTCTCGCGCCAGCGCCCGCACATTCTGTCAAAATGTCGGCGCCCACGAAGCGCCTACTGGTCGTGTATTCACCGAACATACGTGTGACGGTAGCATCCTATTTATAGAAAACACAATGCGTGTCGAAACCGCGTAATAGCAACGCGACACTGCGTGTTTGATCTGACTGGCGTATTTGTCAGATACCTTACCCCTCCAGGGTAGTTTGATATACAAGGGGCTCGTGTCAGATTTGGATCGTGCCTCAAGCGTCCGTGTTATGGTGCGATCGAGATACAACAGGGCCGCGGAACGTCTTGGAAAGTGGAGGGGCTGAGTGGGGGGGGGGGGGGGGGGCTGCGTGTATACCACATTTTCTGCACTGCCATACGTTTGCACGTGTTTACTGAAAAAAGTGGGGCTGCAGCCCCCCTCCCCCCCCCCCCCCCCCCCCGTTCCGCGGTCCCTGTACAACATGCTCAAGGTAACCATTGTCAAGGAGAATAGTTTGGGGAGCGAATTTGCACTCGGAGCAAATCTTCAAGGCGCGGCACACGAAATTTCTAATGAACCCAATCTTGCATGAAGTTGCTCTGTACGAGTTATGTCCCGGGCGCTAAATTTTTTTCCCACGAACTTTTTGTCCCGGGCCATGAACCCCTTTTTGTGTAGAAAAAAAAAGAGTTCGTCCAAACTTTGCGATTGTTCTGAAATTACGGCGTCCGGGTCCATTAAGTATAATATCCTTGCTTTCGAGTAATTTGTTACACACCTGCGTGATAACCTGATGAGTGCAGGTCGAAAAGCTTCGTTATCACGTCTCTTTTTCGGCCATGTTGATATTGTTATTATGTACCGTATGATGTTTTTATTACACAAGTGGAGGCTAATATTCTGTATTTTTATACCTCCGCCCACCGTAGGTGGTGCCGGAGGCATTATGTTTTCGGGTCGTCCGTCCGTCCGTCCCCTTTTCGTTCTCGCGATAACTTCAAAACCGTTTTTTTTTATCAGTTTGCAACTTGGCCCATGTATGCATATGGGAGGGACGATGAACTGATTAGATTTTGGGGTTTCAAGGTCAAAGGTCACAGAGGTCATTATGTACATAAAAAATGGTTCGTTCTCGCAATAACTTCAGAACTGTTGGACGGATCAGCTTCTTGTTGTTGTAGTTGAATATGATGGCGCACTTCAATCTCTCCAGATTATACGCGCCGGCCACTTTCGCCAGTGGGGCTTCGGCTAAGGAAGGCCCACGTATAACGTCGATCCATTTGGTGATTATTAGTTGCATGAAATCATTAGTGAAAAACAAATTATATATATATATATATTCCATCACCTTAATTAGTACACGAAAGCCGAAGCGAAATAGCAAAAATTCAATAATCCAGTTTAAGAATTGTGAGATAAATGCAATGCGCGCGATAATAACTGTTCATGGAAAAAGCAGACTAACCAAAATGGTTAGTGGCATGTACATAACATAATAATTCCCGAATATAATCAGGGTTAGTCAAAAGTTGCTTAAGGGTTGGGTTATTGAGTTTTAACTTTCTGATCATTATGTGTCTCTCTTTTTCGTACTTTGAACAACGTAAAATGAAATGTTCGATACTTTCAAATACTTTACACACTTCGCAAAGACCGGAAGAATGCTGATTGATTTGTAACATATAAAAATTTAATGTACACTTACCTACTCTCAGTTGTTGGATCAGGCATTCATCTCTCCGAGACAAGCCTTTTCTGTATGCCTGCTCGGTAACCTTGTCCTGCAGAGCATATAGAAATCTTCCCTTTTCTGAACTATTCCATTCATTTTGCCAAATATTTTTATAATAAACCAACCGAGAGCATGCAAGTTCGCTTGTAGTATTAGATAAAACAATGTCTAAATGATTTTTCAGAGCGCCTTTCTTGGCAGCCCTATCAACTATTTCATTGCCGTTAATATCACAGTGAGATGGAATCCATTCAAAAAAGACAAGAATATTCATAGTGACGAAGCTTTTCGACCTGCACTCATTGTATAATAAAAAATTGTATAATAAAATTTCTTCGAGCATTGAACAACAAACTGTCTATCTGCCTTCCTTTTCCTCCACGCCTTTACATAATTTATAACACTCATTTGAATATCTTATGTTATGATTATTAATAAATGTATTTTGTTATATTTCCGTGGCTTTAAACAACATTTAATCACATAGAAAGCCATTTTGGAATGCTCTAAAATGCAAATTTCCCTACATTTTCCACTCTTTCTTACAAAGACAGCCATTATATAGGTTAAAAAAAGTCAGTGCGGTTTTATATAGTAACAAGTATCCGTATTTCTGTATTCATAACCAGAAAAATGTAAGGCAGAGGAGCTGGAATCAAGAGAGGTACAATGCCCCTCCCCTTCCACAGCAAAAGATGTTTCATTCCACTGGTACGAACGTGCCAATAATATTTAAACAAAGTCGGGCAACATTTATCAAAATTATCAGAAAGAAAGGGGCACAAGTCGGGACCCTGTGCACCTATCCCCCAAATACACACACACACACACACACACACACCCACACCCATACATACACACACACACACACACACGTTTACATGGCTTTACTTCCGAGGACAACTATTGTTCCTCTATTGTTACTCGTCCTCGGACAGTCGACGGAATAAGGCATAAATTCATTGTTCGACGTTCGAGGACTATTGTCCGCCTTCCGAGGACCATTGTTGTCATGATTTTTTTTTGTTCTCTGTCCGAAAATGTCCTCGGACATAATGCTAAACAAACGCACACTGTTCTGTTCTTCTTTTTTTTTTAGTGTGTGTTTTGTTTATCATAATTTTTTGGAGTAAAAATCAATCTCAAAGAAGCGATAACCTTTTTTGCACATTTGTAATAATCATCACGTTCATGTTCCAGTGAGTATTTGTTGTTTCTGATATTTATCCAGGTTATCACATTTTCACCAATAGTTGTGGTCTTCCATGACGTCCTGTTTGATAACAAAGACTGTAGTGTTCATCATAATTTGTTAGTGTAAAATCCACGAGCAGAGAAATACAGGGTAAATACATTTAACCCGTTGCCTACGGGAACCGTTGATCCCTGTATTAAGCTAATGGGATTGAGAGAATTCAGTAGTCAACGGGTTAAATGAAATTAAGTTAAGTTGAAATAAAATCCGTCACTTGATTATATTTAGCGGCGTAGCCAAGCGGGCATGCAGCTGAAAACGTGAAGGCACTCCTTCCTCCATTTAATTATACCAGTGCCTATGCTACCATCCATGGTAGATTAGATCTGAACACATTCAAATGAAATAGAAATGCAAATAAATAGAGTTAAACGTACCTGGGAACCACGTGCTGTATTATTAGCTGAATCAGCGATTAGTATAATCAGTAAGTGGCTATTAACTGATAGACGTACAAAGGGCAAATATTAATTTCATACATGATGCAATACAGAACAAATGTTGATTGTTGGTTGTGTTAGTGTAATAATGTAATCTTGAGATTTGGTAATGATGAAAATAAATTCGTATATGATTATACGTGTAGTAAGTAACCAACTCATATTGTCTGCTTTAGAATGTTATCTGATGAAGACTTTGGAAGAGATGGTGGATCCAGGATTTTGTAATTGGGGGAGGGGGAGGTACAAATCAGTAAATTTTCTGCTAAACAATAACTTTTTAAAAAGTTAATCAGATTTGTGGGGTCCAGGTTTCCTCTGAAATTCTCTTACAACCCCCCCCCCCCCCCCCACCTCCCCAAACAATTAAGAATTTTTTTTTTAATATAGAAAGAGGGACCAGAAGTGCCCCCAATCCGTACCTTGCAGATGAGTAATTAGCGAAGAATGATAAAGATATCGGGCTTGCCGTCCACGTGACCACGTGCACGATATACGATGTCATTAAATACCATTCAGTTCAGTTCAGTTCAGTGAAATTTTCGATAATTGCTTTTTATTATTTATTCATAATTTCTTTATATTTGGCATAGAACCATGTACATCAGGCATGAATAATCATTTTGAATTGATGTTAGCTCATTTCTCTCGAAAATCACTTCCATTATCTGTATTCCAAAACCGATTTACTGCAAAGCGAACTTTCTAAATTTTCACACAAATGAGGTTAATTTTAGGCCCTATATACTTTTAAAAAACACCCTCTCAGACTGGGTAGGCCATTTACTGATGTTCGCCTTCATTGCAAATTTCGGACAATGCTAAGGTTCATAAACTAACATGCGTGAGCTGTAAAGAAATATATGGTGCAAACAGTTTGAAATGCTTTTTTCACTCTAAATAGAAAGAAAGAAAGAAAAAAAATTGATTTTAATGTGGTTTTCGTGAACAGGCATGGACATTAGTCTGGTGTCGAAATGTTCAAGTTTCGTCACTAGATTCAACCAGTCATGTTGGAGGTTTATAAATAGTTTAAGGACCAAAAATCGAATAACTAAATTTTAACCAAGGACTTGCGTGTCTGCGAAAATAGTACAATCTCTGACCGACCACAATTAAGGCCCCGATAACATAAATAATGATCTACAAAGCAATTCGACTGTAAGTTTAACAAACAACTACTGTAATTGGCAGATCTAGGGGACCCGGGGCACCCCTATGGCGGAAAAAGCGTGAAATCTAGCCCTCTTTAATGGTAAGAAAGTAAAGACCGGTACACCCCCCCCCCCCCCCCCCCCGCCTGTAATCAGATGGGCTATCAAAGATTTTACGGATTAGAAGGAAATATCAGGACCTTTGAGTTTTATTTAACCATTTTATGTATTTATTTTTGCTCAACGTGTGTAATCTGTAATCATCTGTAATCGGACAGTAGACTATAGCGTTGGTTTCAGCCATTGACGGGGCACTGGTCGTCATTACTGGCTGGGGTTATAACAGCTAGATGAAATGCGAGGGAGCAAAGAAACTGACAGGAGGGTTAGAGAGAGTGTCGTATCATATTCTTCTCAGCTTCCTTTTACATCCTACTATTATTTCCCTTTTTCTTTCTTTCTTTCTTTTTCTTTTATTTTCCTTTACTTTTTTTTTTTTTTTTTTTTTGGGGGGGGGCACTAGCGTAGACAGGGGACACAGGGGGACCATTCCCCTCCCCCTAATCAGCCACTAAAAAACCGACAGTGAAAAAGCGAGGGAAGTGAGAGAAAAAGGCCTAAAAAGGCGCTACAAGCTGTTATCTTTTTCTCAAAATTTCTTAAAACGACAATGTTTTCGCGCTTAGCGCGGGAAGGGGAAAATAACTCTCCTCTCCCTGCACCCACCCCTGTTACATACAGTGAAATGCTGCGTCCAAATAATTGAAAAGTTTGCTAAGAGCTGTTATCTTTCTCTCAAATTTGCTGTAAAACGTAAAACGTAAAACGTCCCCCTCCCTGCACCCAGCGTGCTCATCACCAATTTCGCACTTTCGCGTGCTCACAACCGCCCTCTAAAATGAAATCATGGTTATGCGGTTGGATCCTTCACGTCTCCCCCTTTTTTTCCTGGCTACTCCGTTGGGGGAGATAAAAGCCGTTAAAAGCCCTAAATGCACCCACTAGCTACGCCAATTTTCTACGCCATACACCATCCTGTAAATATCCAGTTGCTCTGCTTATGATTTTCAAACATTCTAGGCCTGCAATAAACACAAAGAATCTAGGCTGCTCCTCGTTGAATAGAATAGCTACATCTTTCACCTCATGAAATAGTTATTACTATCCTGAATATCTGTGTTCTTATTAATCCCTTTAAGAGATAATCATCACCCGTGTGACATTACATCCCATCCTTGGTACATGGATGATTAAGAGCATTCGATCTCTCCCATGAGGATTCAAGATCATTCAACATCACAAAGTCACCCTTACCATGTTCCCTCAGTCATGTTCTCAAGGAGATAAGATGGTGTCGGCCTATTGGGTTTCTTAAAAATAATATGGCGCGGGAGAGCTACACTAAATCATGGTCTTGGATTGTAGATCTTGGATTTTGGAGATCCCTGGTTCGAGTACCAAACACTGAGTAACATAGTTCAGGGATGGATCCAGGAGTTTATATAGGGGGGGGGCACAATTTCTGGTGAAAAAATTCTGACAAGGCACCCCACAAAAATTAAATAAATAAATAATAAAAAATAAATAAATAAATAGATTTAATAAATAATAAATAAATACATTTTAAAAAAAATTATTAAGTGCCCTTGTGGTGAAAAATATTGAAAGTGGGCACATGTTTTGGGGTTTTATACTTAGGGTATGTCACATGGGTTTCAAAGGGGAGGGGCCAATTTAGCCACCCCCCCCCCCCAAAAAAAAAAAAAAAAAATAAATAAATAAATAAATTAAAAAAAAATAAATAAATAAATAAAATAAAATAAAATAATAATAATAATAAACGCATAAATAAATAAATAAATAAATAAATAAATGTAAAATATAAAAAAATAAAAAAAGTAAGGAATCCGCCTGTGGCCTCAGCATCATTAATACTCTCACTCGGACATACGTATGTCTCAGACTCTACATCTTTTTTTTTTTTTGTTATCCAAATCTCTTTTTTATTGCAGTCGTTAGTCGTTGGTGTATTTTTTCCCTTTCATGCTCGTTTTGAATTTATGTGCCTTGCATGTATCGATCTGGGTTTTTTTTCATTGTATAATCAAAGACAAAAATCAAACTATTAACATGTCATCAACAATGATTGGTGCATGTATCCATCTATGATTTGCTTTCTACCTATATAAGCCTTCTTTAGCAAGGCTTTCTTTCTTCTTCTCTGCCCTTTCTGTGATCTTCCCCTTCCCATCCTTATTACTCCCCCCCCCCCTCTCTCTCCCTCTCTCTTACTCTTTCTCTCTCCCTCTCTCTTACTCTTTCTCTCAGTCAATTCTCTCAATTTTCAGTTTTCAAACAATCGTTCACTCTCCCCTCCCCCTCTCTCTCTTTTTCTCTCTCTCTCTCTGTCTTTTTCGCTCTTCTTTCCTTCTTTCCTTCTTTCTTTTTCTCACTCGATCTCTCGACCGACATAAGAATTATGAGAAACTTACCACATGATATCATGTGAAGCAAAGTTCACCGTTTAATACAAACATTTATTTTTTATATGAGATAACCATGATAACGACATGAGTCATTTAAGAGGCTATCTTGGGTCTTGATGAAACAAGTTTGATTAATCTAATAAAACATGGAAGATCACGGTCGGTCTAATAATTTTTTATCACCTGCAATTCCGATCTCAAAGTCCATTATATTATGTCTGCTGATGTAGTTCTGAATATTATTATACTGATGTATTATGAGCTATATAATGTCTGTCTTAACTTGTATATTTAGTGTGCCTAAATATGAGAGTTCAGGAAATATTCTTTCACTTCTACCGTCGCCAGGGGCAGACCCTGGAACAGTGACAATAAAACATTCAACCCTTCACCGCGTCATTCCCTACCTAAAGTGCAAGAAATTCAGTATAGGCTATACGCTGATATTGACAAAATTAATATTAACTTTTTTTCTGTTTTTATTGTAAATTCTCAAAAATTAACAGAGTAAGACCAAGAGTATATAAATTTAATAGCTTCTTAAAACTACAAAACAGGCACCGCATATGCACCCATAAACACACACACTCACATACTTACTTTCCCAGGGGGCAAGTTTACATTACAAGAAGTCAATGAAGATGTTAAGGATAACAGAGCTTGTCTTCAGTTCATATCATCAGTGAATTCATCGTAGAAGTTAATAGATAAGTGTGTCTCATGTTTTGTAAAGTTCATACGCATGTATATCTTCAGACCCTATACGATTTTAAAGTTAAATTTAATCTACAAGTTTGTGTTACTGGTTTCACAGACACAATATGATGACGTAACGTGGGTCCAGTCTTGGTCTTGGTCTCTTTCTAGTATACATTTTTAAAGATCTAAAGACTCTATTCTTGTTATGCTTTTTTGAGGAAAATTTTCCACGATTTAGTCCAATATACTTTGTTCAAACTGGACTAGCGACACAATTTTTGCCATTATGCCGAAAAGAAACACATGATGCCTCCTTTTCACCCTTTAACCCTTCGTAGGAACGATAATTTTGTATCCATGGTGCAAAGCCCTGGAGTACTCTGACGCCAAAGCATTGTTGCACTGATAGCCCAATGTATTTTCTTTCTTATTTAAAAATGTCAATCGTTAAGACCCTGCAAGATGTTAAACCTTCATAGTTTTTTAGTTATGGCTATTTAAGACCTTATCCAAAATGTCCCCTTTCTGGATGTTTTTGAAAGAAAAGGACTTACAATAGGGTGAGGGTTTAGTGTTTAGTGTTGAGGTTAAATAGGTTTTATTAGACCCATGACATTTATTTGCGAAACACGATCGTATTTATTGCCAAAATGCACAAGCCAATCAGTTCGAGGGTGGGGGGGGGGGGGGGTTACTTAATATCAAAAAATGTGCCAAAAGTAAGTGATGATAAAGAGGCACTGAAATCACAGCCTCGGAAATGAGTTGTCAGTTTGTTTCCATTCAAATACAAATGCAATTTGGACAGCATGAAAAATATCACCAATTTTTTATTTGAGCTTGTGAATATTTAAAAAAAAAAGCACATACAAAGTCTGTAGGTAAAATGAGTTGCAAATTGCCACGAATATCCTAAAATATGCCGTTGGTGATTATTGAAAGAATTAATAAGGAACATCGACCCCCCCCCCCCCCCACATTGCTACCCCCTTTTATTTTCCATTCATTCGCCGTTATAGTTAGATTGCTTGGGATTTTCCTATATATAGCAAAATGTGGAGGTGTTACACCATTACTACCCCTACCCCCTTCTAGCGGTCCCGTGCCCCCCCCCTCTCCCCCTCTCTCCCTCAGTCTCTCTGTCTGTCTGTCTCTATCTGTCTATCCACCTCTCCCCCTCTCTCTCTCTCTCCCTCTCTCTCCTCAAATTTGTCCCGACCTAGTCTTCCCTTGGACGCGCGCACGACGACAGACACCCTCGATCTTCATTGCGCATGCGCACACCACCCCGTCGCCTACCTTAGCTTCTAAGCTAGCAGACGACACGGTCATTTCATCTGTCGCCTGCATCCAACGTAGTGACATCTTCTGAGGCAGCGGGAATACATATACTTCACTATTTGCATATACTATTTCATCGGGAGCAGAAAGCATTCACTGCAGGATTAACAATGCCTGGGAATAAGCGACAGGTTATCGTAATTGGCGGTGGCATCAGCGGTAAGCGTATACCGTAGCAATTACCTTACTGATTAACGCCCGCAATCCACAGTGGGTAATCATTAGGCAGGGTCATTAGTTTAGCATACGTTTTGTTGAATAGTAATCAGCTTGTATATATACATCAGTTTGACTATTTAGATAATTATAATCGCTGTCGCCTCACTATGGAAGACTGAGGTCTCATTGAATAAAAACTTATCCTGTATCATATAAATATTAGAATTGGAAACAAAAAAAGGGAGTTTAGGAATGGCAGGTGTGATAATGTTTTTGAGTTTTGAATATGCCAATAGACTCAGAATTCAGGGCCAGTGTCTTTCACAAAACGACGACTAACTTTAAATTGTAAAAACATTGCATGTAGAAATGTAGGAGTTTATACGATTCTACTTGGTAATTTGCAAAACCTCAGTGGTGAAATTAATTATGCAAAATTATATACACCATCTACTGAATCTGGGATTGGGAATTTGAATAGATCACCCCCCCCCCCCCACCCCCCACTCCCTCTTAAAAGTTATAATCGAATATTCATGTCTCTACCAATGGCAAGCCTAATTTCAACTTGATTCGTAACCTTCTAAGTTAATGCCCACCTAAAAAGCGTCAATATTTGTAACCGAGTCAAAATAAGACATTTAGCGAACATACATTTTGTATAATTATGTATTTATAAGAATACTACTCATCTCAAACGCAAATAACGTTCCGTATTCATTTCAATGATATCTTTGCTATAGAGCGATTGGAAGTGACAAAAGGTATGGTTGAGGCTCAAGCAAATATTTTTTTTTTTTCACAATACAATACCATACAAAAACATCACAACACAGCACAATATAATACAATACAATACAACACAATAATTACATAATATATAGCGCTCTTACAAACTCACTATTGTATGACATCGCTTTACATCAGAAGAAATACAAGGAAAATTGTATTATTACTCAATACTGATCAAAAAGTAGCGTTTTAGAGACATTTCATGAAAAAGAAATTCAAAGTAGGAGGTACACGAATTTCGACTTCATCATACAATATACTAAACAGGTACCAGGTTGAGCCGTTGTCATAGTTGTGACATAGAATTTCTACATAATTATATCTTATCTTCCTATTGTTAATTTAGACACGAAGCAAAGTCATGATTTGGAAACCATACAAACTCCACATCAAGCAGGAGACAATTTTATGAAGTTACAATCTATGGTTTCAGTATACGGTGCTATTATGTTTTGCAGTGGCGTAGCGTTGATCCAGACATTAATTAAGGGCTCTGGCATGATCGGGGAGGGGGGGGAGGCATCGCACTTGATATATTTAATAAAATCCGAATTAACAAGGCTGTCGGTGGGGGGGGGGGGGGGGGAGTGCGGAAGAGGTCCTACCTTACCATATGTCGGGTAAAACCTTAAACAATATTGGGTAAACTTTTACCCAACGAACATGCATGTCCGCTTTTTACATAATATTGAGTAAAAATTTACCCAAATTGTTTATATCCTATTTTCTTGTCACGTCTCATAATTTCTTTCCTTTTATCCCTTTTTTCAATTCAATTGGGACGCGAGCCCTTTTCGAGCCCCTCTTAGCTACGCCATTGATGTTTTGTCTTTGATAGCTGAGCTCCTGCTTTACATTCAAACATGCAGTTAGGCCAAGTGAAACCTCGAAGGGCTCTCGCATCTTCACAAAAAATGTGTACATTATGTTATACGAGGCCTTTCATTCGTTGAACTGAAATGCAAACAGTTTTTTAAATAGCTAGCTTCTCAGGTTGTAAACAGTTTGGGGCTTAAGTTAGGGGAGGGAATTTTTTTTTATATGGATATATACTTCGAAATAGTGATCCCATTGCGCTTTTCCCCATTTAATTAAACAAATTGCAGTCGTGATGGGCGCACGAGCACACTGATTCTGCAAGGGGTCTGTCGTCTTCGTGCAGTAACATGAATTTTTACGGTTCTGATGAAAAAAATGAGTAAAAATAGTTTTTGTGACATCTCTTTATGGTTTATTATTTAGCACGGGCGTAGACAGGCATAATTATCCATTGGTAGTGGGGAGGTGAACTTTTCATCACCCCCCCCCCCCCCGACACTAGAAAGTGTGTGCGTATCTATACGCCACTGTTATTTAGGCATGTTCATAACGTTCCCCCAAACAACTTATTTTTCTTCAATCCAATGTATAATATAAGATAATGAACAATTATAAAGCAGCCCGAATATAATCTTGGGGATGGTATGGTGTATTTAACAAAAAATTCAAACTAAAAATATATACGTGTTCAACAACCTCACTAAATTTAAACTTATTTGATCTCACAAGAAATGAATGAAAATTAACACAATCAAATTTATTGCTGGTGGTTTAATGTTTGTATATATTCACCAAAACAATTTCAAATCAATATACAAAGTAAATGCTTAAGTACAAGTGGCTCTGTTTCTATAGCGGAAGGCCGCCGCTGTAATAAGCATAAAAAAATATAAAAAGTAGTGTGAGCACAAGCTAATTTGGTGAAACTTGTGGCTCACAAAATATGAGTAAACGAAATACAAAAAAAGGAATCGTTAAATGCTTAAACTTATGTGATATATGTGTATTATATATATAAAATATGTGCGCCTGGTTGGTGCAAGATGGCAATCAAAACTGGTGCCAATTCAGATTAACAATTCTTTAACAAAAATGATCACTAAAGTAATTCAGCACTTAAGGTACAACAAATACGATAAATTGCTCAAAAAGAAGTGAGAAATAATATGCCCTCAGTTATGGGTTGCTTGGCAAGAATGCTTGGGTGTAAAACTCACGGCAGCAACAGAGTCAGAATGTTGGTTGAAACCTTGGACAGCGTAGATGGACACGTGGTATTCGCCCGCGGAATGCAGCGGTGAGCACGAGTCTGTTGTAAGTTCAGATGAGCTAGGTTGACGGCTCTATATACTCGATGGAATGAAGGTGTCCAGAAAGTTTCTCAATTCTGCTCCCTTGAAGAATCTAGTTGCAGAGATGAAGTAGCTTCGTTGTATGCCGTGGAATAAAAGTCTGTTACCAAAAGCTGGCTAAAACAGCTAAGCCAGGTGTCAGCAGGTTGCTGAAGAAAGTTCTTCGGGAGTCGAACCCGGTTAAAAAATAAGCTTCAATATCTAGTGTACCTTCTCAGTGACTGATGTAGGAGTGAAAAAAAAAGCACAGACTTTCACTTTATATAAACATGTAGTGGAAAAGTACTGTAAATGCTAAGGACAAAATTGGCATGTGATGTTCACATGACCAAAACACAAAAGAGCATAGTGGTAGCTACTGTCATGGAAATTATAGTATGTACAGGGAGATCCAGACAGGTGTAATGTTATGTAATACAAGTACAATGTAAAACACATGTTTAGATAATGGTAGACAGAATAATTTCCAATGGTAATATATCACATGTACAGGAAATGGCTGGTTGTCACCAGCTGTATAAAAAATAAATCTGTCAGCTATTTTGGATTAGCTAAACAAAGAGGAATTGATCTTAAATGCATAAAATTATTTAACCCAAAAAAAAAAATGCATTAACGCTACATAATCTTGATTTTCCCTGTTCAAATTCAAGAAATTACAGTGCTCGTTAAACTTCAAATTAAAATCGTGGTTCGTTGTGTTTCAGCATATTCCCTTAATTCACATGAAACTGAATTATTAGTGAATTTATTTTTTCACTAATATTACCAAGAATATAATATGCTCTGTTAATCTAAGCAAACATGTATACGGTCTCTCATTTGACTTTTGCACTGTCAAGCATGTTTAGCTGGAGGTCACAACCAAATTCAAGAAATTACAGTGCTCGTTAAACTTCAAATTAAAATCGTGGTTCGTTGTGCTTCAGCATATTCCCTTAATTCACATGAAACTGAATTATTAGTCAATTATATGTACATGTACTAGTATTTTTTTATTACCAAGAATATAATGCTCTATTAATCTAAGCGAACATGTATACGGTCTCTCGTTTGACTTTTGCACTGTCAAACATGTTTAGCTGGAGGTCAGAACCTTCACACACGTAAAGCAAACATTTCTTCTGCCGTATTAGGCCAGACTCAAATATTTACTCCTACCTTGATATGATGTGCCAAACAAATTTATTAAAACGAAGCAATACTTTTTAGAGATAATATTCCTCTTACCCTCGGGATTTTATAAAGGACAGGTAGTAATGAAAAGCGGTACTGGTCTTTCTCAGAGTTGAGCATAAAATACTGGGTCTATTCCCATCACATTAACATTTTTCCTTGTTTGGTCGACTAATGGAACAAGTCACAGTCGACTTTCGTCATCAATAGAGTATAACATGTCTACCCACACGCCGCGTGTCTGGACAGGTAGGTTATCCGGACGGGTCACTTTTAAACAAGTAAATCGAACAACTTTTCATGCATATCGTCATGAATCTTTCACAAGACAGGTTGACAGAAGTATGAATTACAAACGTTCAGAGTTTAGTACTACCTGATGCATATTTTTGGTAAAATCCAAGGAAAAAAATTGACAGGTTAATTTTGGATAGGACAGTGTCCGTATACACACAACCCCTGTTCATGCCATATACTTCTAACAATGGGACAGTCTCAGAGTTTTATCCATAGTAAATAAATTACCTGTCCTCTATAAAAAAAAATTAAAAAATAATAATAATTCCACAGGGCTCCGCATTAAGTACTCAATGGAAGTAAATAGTACCCCCCCCCCCCCAACACACACACACAATAGAGATGGTGCACACTTGTGATCCGGTGTAACATCCCATAGCCGTTGTAATATATATATATATATATATACATCCATAATTTATATAATGCTTATTTTGTATAAACGCTCAGAACCGTTACTACAATGTAAGCCTAGCCGACAGAAAATTGTGAATCAAATGCTGCATCATTTTGAATGCTGCATCATTTTGAATTTTCCATCTTCACCTCTTTCACTTACTTGTATCGTGGATTATACCAGTAAGTGATCTTGTTTTCCCCGTAATACACTTATTGCATCTATTTGTTTTCCGTGTTAATTGGAAATAGTTACTAACATGCCATGAGAGGCCTTAATTTTACAAGCATTGCTTTCACCAAGGTCTCCTCGTCTTTCTTTTCAACTATTTACAGTATAAGAATTTTGCATTGTTCATTTGTCGTGCCTACACTATATAAACTTCATGTTTTGTTATTTCACAATTGTACATGTACAATGATTTGAAAGACAAATAAACTTGAAACTTGAAACTTGAAACTTGATTAACATGAAAATAAATGTGTAGATTTGGCCGAATATCCAGTTGTCATTTCTGTGCTACATATTTCATATTTTGAATAGTTCAACCGACCACCTACAATGCCCGATTAGAAGTTTTCAACGCGAAACATATAGACTTCGGAAACGTCACGAGGTTGTAAATTTCTTGGATCCAAGGGTGACAAATACGGGGTGCTTCATAATGTAGGTGAGAAGTGTTTTGGAAGCAAGACACTGTCAGATCTTTAAATCACCCTGTGCAGCTTTCGCGACCGCACACCTCAAGCCCTGGGCCCCGTCTTATAAAGAGTTGGGATTGATTCGAATCGATCGCAACTGAAAATTAATTGCAACTGTGTACTTTTAAGTAATAGGAGCTGTAGTTGATTTCAAGTTGCGAATCAATCGCAGCTGTTTATAAAAGGAAGCCTTGGATTTTGATAGCTAGATTGTAATTCGGCTATGTATAAATATTTGCATAAGTAAATTAAGCTGATGTCCCAAATTTTCATAGAAACTGTATAATCGAAATCGGAGAGTATACTGTGAGCTACCCAATCTTTCTTAATCGTCTGCGAATTGTATAGCGACGTCACTCAAAACGATTTGTAACCGATTCAGTGGATCTTCTGTCTGACTAGAAGGCTTAATATAACGTTATTTTAACACCATTCTGAACCTCTTGTCAGGAAGATTTTTTTTTTACCAATTTGATTTTGTCTACCCCTATCTATCCCTGTTGCAAATTATTTCAAAATCCAGTAGTCACTGACACTGGAACAAGTCACTGACGCACTCATCACGTCATTTCGATTGCGTCAATGCCTGCGCTAATCGAGTCTCTGAAGGCAATCAACCCATACGCCAGTTAATCAAAGTATTGTCTGCACTTTTCATTTTGCAATCACTTTCTAAGTGCTATATTACTCTTTCATGAAGCGAAAATTAACGTACAAGTCACTGAAGAGGTCCTAACGTCAGCAAATAACGCATCGTGCGAGTCGGGCTTTGGATAGACTGGATCTCGCTGTATTTCCTTCTTTCTTGGATTCTATTCATAAATTCACATTGAGTGTTTGGTGCCTTAAATGTACTGTGATGAAAAACGAGGTCTGTGTCAACATCACACGAATCGGCACTCGTTTCCAAAAATACCAAACCTCTGACCCCTGCCCGACATAGGGTGACAAATCACCACTTTCTCACTCTTCCGCTTTCAATACTAAACCGTGAACACACTCAGGGAATAATCGTTGATGTATTGAACAGCCTACCGTTTTTAATTCAATACTTTTCCAGTCATTCTTTAAAAGTTCGACAGTAAAGACCCGTAAATAAAATCAACTTAAAAGTTGGTAACACTTAAAAGTGTTATGACATTATACGTGGAGTTTCAATAATGGCAATATTACTTTTGTAAACGCAGTTTCCCTTTGGCAATCCTGTGTTTAGCTGCGATCATGACGATAGCCGTTATTGTTCAGCATTGTTTAGCCACACCTCATCATAACAAATACAGCCATGGAAAAAATTATTAGACCAGCTGCATTTGGAGGCATACGGGTAGTGTTAAGTCCATTGTCTATATGGAACTAGGAACATGATTATTAACAGCTAATTCATTATTAATGGACTACTACCCATTACAATTACCTTTGTGACAATCACCCCAAGACAACTACCCCTAGGACGACTACGGCAAGGACAAACTGCCCCGGACAAATTTCTCCAGAAATTACCCCCCCCCACCTCCATTTTCCTATGAGAAAGGGCTTTTGACCATATAATACACAACAAATGTCTGAGAGGATGAATTTCAAGTGTTACTTGTCTTGGTTTGAGCAGTATGGCCTGCTCATGATTCTACTGAGAACATTTGACATAAAAATTGAAGACAATAGAAAATTGAAGTTACCGAAAAAGAAAAGATTCCAGCTACATGAATGAGCTGCTGTGAAGAGAAAAAATGCAACCCCTTGTGGACAGCATGTCACAAGGCATGGCTGCTATCATCAAATGTACATGTACCAATTATCCACCAAGAACTGAACAAACTGCCTCTAGAGAAGTGAACATGGCTTAACCAGACAATCAGACATACATCCTGGATATTATCCCAGAGACCATTACTGTCAGAACATTTTTTTAAACCTTCCTACCCCTGGAGAATATCCCCATTCCCCAGGACAATTATCCTCTAGGATATTTTCATGCTGATAGTTAATCTGAAGTATCCATCCATTTGTGGTGCATGCCTTTAGATCTAATTCTCCTTTGGGAATAACTGTCCGGGTAGGGGGGGGGGGGTAATTGTCCTAGGAGTAATTACCCTGGGTTAATGGTGCGATGGGTTAGTTATTGTAGAGGGTAATTGATTTAGGGAGAAGTCATCCATTCAGTATGATTTAGCTAGTAGAAATCAAGTTGAAAGTCCAATTACTGATGTAACCAACACTTCCCACATACGCCTTTAAAAGGAGCTGGTCCAATAATTTTTTCCAGGGCTGTAGATGTGACGCTAAAACGAATTTTCTTGTTTTCAGATAAAAGAAAGAATTCAGTATGATCCTCGTATTTTCAGCGATAATTTATGTGGACCTTGTTTCATTAAAAAAAACACTTAGTATAAATGCTACGATTCTAATACAAAATTGCTATGGCAGGCAGTCTAGCCATTTCTACAACCTACATCAACTTTTGAAACTGGCTACTGATAACAAGTTTTATGCCAAATCATATATGCTTTCCACGAAGTTATACCACATATATTACACAGTCATGTACATAGGGCTATGTAAAATTATGTCTACGTGTAGGCATATCGTTTAAAGATAGAACGCAAGGATTTCTCTTATGAAGGTAGTATTCATGTCACCATGAGTGTACTCGGAAGGCATAAAATGTTGAAATAACAAACGAACGACTTGTGATTCCACTTGGTCTTTTCTCGGTTTGATTGATGTCATGTGTAGGTCTCGTGTCACGTACAAAATGTCATTCATTCATGGTATCATTAAAATGGCTGGATATAAATAGTCGCAAGCCCGGCTCACACGAGGCTTTGGTTCACTAGCGTCGATAACTCCAACTATTGTTCAGTTCAAAAGAATTCACGCTGCAGTGAATGCGATAAGGACGATGGAGGTTCGTAAGCCTGGTTCACACGAGGCGCCATTTCGTTTGCATAAACCCACAGGCCAGTTATTAAAAATATTGTTTGCACTGTTCATTTTGCAATCACTGTTTTGTCGTTTCATGACGCGCAAAAGACCGTGCAAGTCACTGACGCTGTCCTAACGTCATTAAATGACGCATCGTGTGAGCCGGAAGCACAGGTCATGAGGCGTTGTGGCGTGCGCCTGTAATCCAGCTAACAGTGGAAGTTATAAACTGATTCAGCGGACCCAGGTTCGAGACTGAGTCACGTCTTTCGGATGGTGACGTTAACGGCCGGTCCCCAGACGTAAATAATCATATCTGATTGATACACGTCTGTAAAAACCCAATTACACACACACACACCGGAAGCACAGGTCATGAGGCGTTGGTTCACTTGCGATCCACTGGAGTATGGCAAGGATACGAAGCTCCAGCCTTCTTTTCGCATTCACTGGGTTTGTATAGAAGCTGCGCTCGTCTTGCGCTCGAGACTCAAGTTTTGAGCCGAGCAGAAACCGAGATTCTGAGTGCAAAACTTGCGTATTATACCGTCTTTGAACTCGAAATCCTTCGGTAAAAACATGCTGTGCATTTGAATAAGCCTTGCTCACACTGTGCGTTATTTGCTGACGCTAGGACCGCGTCAGTGAGTGATACGGTCTTTTGCGGGTCATGAAAGAGCTATATCGTGTAAAAAAGTGATTGCAAAATGAACTGGGCAAACAATAATTTTAATAACCGGAGAATGAGTGAATTGCATTTACACTGAGGCTCGATTCGCGCAGGCCTAATGACGTAATCGAAATGACGCACCGTGTAAGCCAGTCTTTAGACAGTCAATGTTTATGTGACATTCCGTTCTACATGTACATTCTCTTCCCGGACCCAAACGCAAAGGCCCACGTTAAGATGCAATAGTACAGTATTTCAATTATTATTCAGAGCTATCACTTTCAGAATTATTGCTTTGGGTTTTGACAGGGGATGGGCGGGGTTACGCTTGAGAAAGATGATCACACCTTGGGGGTCGCCCCTTCGACTTGAATTTAGCTACCAACTCACACTAAAAATCAATGTTGTGATGTATATGTACTAGGTTTCTGTTCAGTGTCGCTTAATAGAGTGAGATATCGCTGGCGACAATGTGCAATGCGATATGCATGTAAACGTAACCGCCTTCAGGGATTTCTTGACCCCGGGTGACAAAGGTCATGACCTTCTCAAAGTGCATAGTCAGGGTAGGTCCTGAACATGATGATGTGAAACATTCATGAAAGAGATTATGTTGTTGTGGAATAGGAGGGAATGGGATTACATGTTTCGATGTTTATGTTTGCGCATGGATTAAAGACATCTTCAATGTATTTTGCCTATTTTATTTTATTCTGTCTGTTGTTTCATCAACAATACGTTTGAATGTATTGAAATTTCAATTTTATTTTGTTTAAATTCCATACATAAAATTCAAATTGACATGAAAATATTACAATATACAGACAAATCAAACGGTACGTACCGAAATACCAGATTTGCAAATTAAGTTATAAGGATACTGCAAAAAAAGTAAGCGTTCACTTGGGTAGGAGAAAAAGGTCACTGACCAACCCACAGTTAATTATGTGTTTACCAAGATATAACATAATATAACATAGCATGATGTATGCCTATATATTGTGTATACTTCTAAATTTTTTGATGGAGAGGGGGCTGACCGAAATATCATGAAGATTGGGTGAAACTTGAAACTTGCAGGGTCCATGATGTTCTGTGTATTGAACGATACCCCCCTCCCCCATTCGTGTAATTAGCAGAGGGGCTGATGACTTGTATCCCTGTATCTAGGGAGCATTTCCCAAGACCCCAATTTAAATCACAGCTGTACTCACCCCATTACCATCAATTTGCTGAATCGGCAAGCTCGCTTTTCACCTTCGTTCTATACCAGTCATGTTTAAAATTAAGCATGAACAAAAAGCCTATACATACCTATACATACAATATATAAGCTTACATGTATGTTTACTGAAACGATATTATTAATAACCTACAGCCCTGGAAACAATTATTCGACCAAGCTTCTGTCATAAAGGTACTATAATATGCATTCACACTAATGAAAATGAGTTGTCTTTGTATTTCACTGAATGAATACCAAATTCGAGCAATTGTACCTTGCTTTTATGATATTTGATTTCCCCCTTACCACAAATATAACACTTTAAGTAACCATTCTTGGTCTAATAATTTTTTCCATGGCTGTAAAGAGAAAAATAGTCCCTGAAAAGAATTAAGAAAAGTAAAGAATTGGTCGGGATGGTTAGCATATCAAATTCAGCCTGGGAAATGCATACCAGTACGTACTGTTAAATTTCATTCCTTTTTCAAATAAATTTTATTCATAACATATAGGTATGTCGGCTGCCAAACTGCTTTATGAAAAGAATATAGATGTACTTGTACTAGAGGCACGGGACAGAGTCGGTGGCAGGACACACACCGTTAGGGTAAGTTGAAGGGACGCTAGAAACTTTTGAGTGCGGGGGCAGGGTGTATATACGAAAATTGCCGACGAGTGAGCCAAAATAAAGAGGGACTCGGATTTGAAATATGACGTCAAGAGCTAATACAAAGGCCTCATATTATTAACAACAGAGATAGAGAGAGAGAGAAAGAACAAAAAAAAAAAAAAAAAAAAAGAAATTAGCCGACGAAAATACAAAGGAGGGGGTTACACCCTTACAATACTCGTCTAGCTACGCCCAATAGAGGCTTGTACCGTCGAGATAAAAGAAGAAAATGGTTAAGATGAACTTAAGAGAAGGTGGAGTCATAACATGGAAGAGGGGAGCGAGGGAGAAGGGGATGTGGGGCTTTTGGAGGGATAATGGTTTTGGACGGGAGGGACAAGAATCAATACATCGATGAAGAAAATTGGGAGAAAGGGCGGAGGGGCAGTGGAGCTGTAAAAATATAAAAATATAGAAACTAGAGACTGTATAAAACACGGCTGCTCAGACAATTACCCACACTTTTAAAAACAATCAAGTCAAATTTCACTAGAATCTAGTGAGCTTTGACTAGAATAACTATTCCCACGGGCACCTGTACTATGCTAGTCAAACTAGTCAAAACTACCAACTTCGGGTTTAAAGTGAACAGAATCCTAGTCAACATGAACAACATCCTAGTCAGAATGACTAGAATCTGATTGTAAACACGTGACCAGGCGATCTGGTCACGTGTTGACTAGACATTTTTTAGAGTGCGCAGACGAGAATTCTCCGGGCTTTGCTTCGTTACTATATGGTTAGGGCTAGGGTTGCAATTGAATGTTAGGTTAAGTGTAGGGTTATTTATAGGTTTAGTGATAGGATTCTAGCGTTTGATCCCGGGCTGAATTTAGGAATTTGGCTAGAGTAGAATATTGAGCATGAGTATGTCACGCTGGAGCCTGCACTCTAAAAAGCTTCCAGACAATTTATTTTGGACCAGATCGCTAGATCACATTTTCTTAATCAGATTCTAGTCATTCTAGCTCTGTTCACTTTTACTCTAGGATTCTGTTCATTTTGACTAGGATTCTGTTCATTTTGTCTAGGATTCTGTTCATTTTGTCTAGGATTCTGTTCATTCTGACCAGGATTCTGTTCATTCTGACTAGGATTCTGTTCATTTTGACTAGGATTCTGTTCATTCTGACTAGGATTCTGTTCATTCTGACTAGAATTCTGTTCATTTTGACTAGGATTCTGTTCATTTTGACTAGGATTCTGTTCATTCTGACTAGGATTCTGTTCATTTTGTCTAGGATTCTGTTCATTCTGACTAGGATTCTGTTCATTCTGACTAGAATTCTGTTCATTTTTACTAGGATTCTGTTCATTTTGACTAGGATTCTGTTCATTCTGACTAGGATTCTGTTCATTTTGTCTAGGATTCTGTTCATTCTGACTAGAATTCTGTTCATTCTGACTAGAATTCTGTTCATTCTGACTAGGATTCTGTTCATTTCATTTCATTTCATTTCATTTCATTTATTTCCACTTCCAACAATATAAAATACATAGGTTTACATTGTACATAGCAAATCAATGAAACTTACAATTATTGTTTACAGCGTACAATATAGACATAGAAAAACCAAAACCAAACTAGGTTGGTAGCGGAGGGGACTGCTAAAAAGCTAGGCTTGTAGATTGCAGCCCCCGATTGCAGCCCCCTAGAATTCTTACTAGGATTCTGTTCATTTTGACTAGGATTCTGTTCATTCTGACTAGGATTCTGTTCATTCTGACTAGGACTCTGTTCATTTTGACTAGGATGCTGTTCACTTCAAACCCGAACATGGTGAGTTTGACTATAATAGTGCAGGTGCCCTTGGGAATAGTTATTCTAGTCAAATCTGACTAGATTCTAGTTATATTTGACTATATTATGTTTAGAGCACTGAAAAGTTATCAAAGGGTTCACTGGTCTGACGGCCAACGACAACCAAAGTACAAGACAGAGGAAGAGAGAGAGTGAGAGAGAAAGGTGGGGAGGGAGGGAGATGACAGGAGTGGTGGGAAAATTCAAGTAAAACATTCGTTTTGAAAATCAGTATTGATATAAGTACAGTTTTCTTTTATATTGCACCTATCTCTGTTTTTAACAGAACGATAAAATCAAGTATGTGGATATCGGAGGATCGTATGTTGGACCCACCCAGAACCGAGTCATCCGACTTGCTGAAGAACTAGGCATCCAGAACTACAAAGTATTCGATGAAGATGCAGCTATAGTCTCAATCAAAGTAAGTGAAGGGCAGGGGTGGATCCAAGATTTTGTGACAGGTGTGTGGGGGAGCACTACTCCGAAAAAAAAATCTAACAAGAAAGAAGAAAAAGAAGAAGAACAAAACGTTTATCATATTTTAAGCTGTCTTTAATTTAAAATGGTTACATAAAAACATAATTTGTGCACATCTTTTCCGTAAGTGAACAAGAAAAAATGTGCCCCAATTATGTTTTTAACGATTGGGTTTTTAAAAGGGGACGGGTCGTGTCCACCTCTTCCGCAAGTAGAGGGACGCAGATCTCGAAATAGATCCGGAAAAAACAAATATTCTCCTTTCAGAGCGTACCAAAGATGATGTAATTGTTTGAAAAATAATTACAATCACATTAAACACGGTTACTAATATGTGCAAAACGAGGGATCAACGCTTCACGTGAGTCCTTTTTATGGAAACATAATAAATTATCGGTACAGAAGCTGAGACAGAGAGCGATGTGATCAAATTTTCCTGCAGTCAAAATTTTAGAAAATTCAGCAGAAAACTGTGACTTCATTCAGGTGTTAAACACAAAGATATATATCTCGTGCTAATCATAAGCATGATATGCCTAAATGATATGCCTATATTCCGTAAATGGTTGTTTCTCATTTTAACATGCAACCCATATGGGGATATATTTATTGGTTTTACGACCCATAGCACAGTCATTTGAAGACGACAAGACTTCCGAACATGAGGTAAAATTTGAAGTGGGGTCACGCCCTTACATCCCTTCTAGCGACGCCCCTGGACAAACATTCTTGACACGTAGAAAAATAAGAAAGAAAGAAGGGAAGAAAAAAAAAACGAAACTGATACTATTTTACTTCACCGCGTGACTTCAATAAAATAGCATGTGATTTTTGCGTAGTCACTATCAGATAAAAAATTGAAGTCAAAGTGTACTTTGACACTGCAGTTTAACTACATTTTAATGACAACTTGTAAATTTGATTTTTGGTTGCATTTTCAACATACTCACCTTTGGATCAAGTAATAAAAACAAGTAGAATGGCTACAAAAGTTGTATACATACTATTTCTCTGATCATTTTTGTTTGGATTTTGATTAAAGATAACATGTTGTCTGTCTGCATAGCCGACATTTGCAGACTACTCAAATAAAAGAACTGCCCTTCTAACATAGATATGACAAAATATATAGCTGCTATAAAGTCGGAAGTGATATAGTTTTTTACTATAGCATGGTAGATATATTCTAAGATAAGCCCAAAACAGCATGCATCATGTGCATGGCTATCTTCCTCTGACTTTAATTATTCTCAAATCAAATTAAATTCAACGCATTGAAAGCTTTAGGTAATATTAATTTTGAAAGATCATAACAGGTCACTTGCTGATACAAATACACTCAATTTGTAATGATAAATAGAATGAGGCACAATTTTCAATTTATATCTTTCTGTTTTTTATATCCGTTCTCTCATTCCGCCCCTCCCCCTTTTCTCCTCTCTCTCTCTCTCTCTCCCTATTTCTCTCTCTATCTCACTATCTCTCTCGCGCTCTCTCTTTCTTTTCTGCCCATCTCTCTCTTTCTCTTTCTCTCTCTCTCGTTCACAGGGAGGACGTAAGAGGTATTACACCGCGATGCCGACCTCCTACAACCCTTTCGTTATGATGGATATCATTCATTTCTGGAAGCTGGTCGACAAGCTCGGAGAGCAGGTATAGTTAATAATAATAATTTCTCCACCATAAAATAATTATTATTTCAATCAGGTCGTAATGCATTTTTTGTTTTGGCAAATATTGGAACGAATTTTCAATATATATATACATGTATATGTATATTTCCAAGTCCAAATAATTGAAAAAACGAAGTACTTCAAAAACTACATGCCCACTGAACGTAAACTTTCGACCAATCACCAAACGACTTCAGTGAACAACGTTTTAATGCTGCCGTGGACTGCGGTGGAGTGAGAATTTTGATAATACCCAGATACCACGAACATGACTAATATTCGGGAAACAGTCACCTCTTATTCGGGCAGCGAGGTAGTTAGTCTCTTCGATAGTTCTGTATCTTATCTATACCCAGTATAGTTAAGTTTAATGCTGAAATAATTTAAAAGGCTATTAATAACCAAAAGTGGGTGCCATTTACGTTTCAAAATCTTCGCTCTCTCGCTTTAATCACGTTAATCATTAATAGCCCGTCACCTAGCTCGCGAGATGAGTAAAAAAAAATAGAAATTTGATTCTCGGGCAAGAGACGTCTGCCCCGGAGAGGTTGTGCCCACATGCCCTGCTTACACTGGTTTGTATTTTTTTTAAATGTGCGTTAATTCAATTTCATTGTTTCGTACAGATCCCCGTCTCTGCACCATGGGATTCTCCTAAGGCCGAAGAATGGGATAACATGACTACCTCTGAATGGCTAGATAAGATCTGCTGGTTTGACTACACCAAGAAGGTAGCAGAGACCGTTGCCAGGTTAATCTTCGCTACAGAGGCTCAGAACATGTCACTTCTCTTCTTCCTTTGGTACGTCAAGAATGGTGGAGGTAAGGATCATTATCATTTTTTTAATCATCTTTATAATGATCATAATCCAGCTATCATTATCACTAACTTCATCATCATCATCTTTATCATCATTATCATCATCATCATCTTTACCATCATTATCATCATCATCATCATCATCATTATCATCATCATCATCGTCGTCATCATTATCATCATTATCATCATCATTTTCATCATCATCATCATCATCATCATTAGCATCATTTTCATCGTCATCATCGTCAATAGCATCATCATTTTCATCACCATCATCATTATGATCATTAGCATCATTATCATTTTCATCGTCATCATCATTATCATCATCATCATTACCATCACCATCATCATCATCACCATCACCACCATCATTACCAACCCTATAACCATTGTCCTCATTATTCATCTTTTCTTTCTTTTTTTTGCGCTGAATCTCGGAAATCAATGATTATGTTTCCTTTCTTCTGTCTGGTGTTAGACTGAAATACCATGTTCTTAATTTGCCCATGTTTCTCTGTGTTTTACCATGAAAATAACTATATGGAGATGGGAGAAGCAGAATACATGGAAGAAACATCATATTATCTCACGCATCTGTTTGGAAACATATAAAATACGTTCTAGTAAAAAGTCATGTCCGTATCACTTTGCATTGTGTTTTAAATAGGTCGTCAGTTTTGGATCATATTTAAGTCCTTCAGTTGTTTGCCCTTTTTTCTGTTTTTACCCACAGGAATATACAGAATCATGTCAACTGATAATGGTGGTCAGGTAACTGCATTAACCTTTTTTTTATATATATTTGTGAATACTGGATGTTAGAACATGGCTTAGTCAACTAATTTGGAACTTAAATATTCAGCTTCTCTTGATATTGTTTAAAAATGATATTTACTGATCAATTTCGAGGACAGAAAATAAAAGAACATAAAGTTTCACAACGAAACTAAAGATTGAGTTCTGGTTAAGGTGAAAATGATTTGTGAGCTTTCTCATTCAATTTATGTCAGTTTGGAAGAACATCATAGTAGAAATGTCCCTTGGAATGATTGCTCTTCAGTATAATGCCTTCATTTTCGAAATATGATGAGAAACATTTGAATTGTTCTGGCCGAACATTCATGCCTCATTGTGTGTAAAGTCCCATATACCCATTTCTGTGTGCAGTGCGTGTGTTTTTCAGCAAAGTTTTGACAATTTCTTACCATTTTGATGATTCCAAAACCTCACAATAAACACCAGTTCTTATGTAGACATGATCAAACTTTCTCAAGTGTTTTGGAACAGTTGGAAATGTAATCGCATGACCCGAACTCAACTTTATCTTTAAATACACAAATAGAAATGTGTTGAAAATGTCGACAAACATTGAATTACATGCATTATGAATTTGAGAATAACACGATCGGAAAGACTATCGAAAAATCAACCTAAGGCTATTTAAATAGTCCTTGTTCATCACCTATTGAGATGTCCAAACTTATTACGTAATCCGAACATGATTTGAACATGATCTGAGGTATACAATAGGGTATTGAATTTCCCTTGTGTTGATTTCTCCAAAGTATTTGCTGTCGTTATTGATATATTTTTTATCCCAAATATTATTATTTTCCTTTTTGTTCCTAAATTCTTTTGATTTTTTTTTTCGCAGGAAAGGAAGCTGGTCGGTGGTTCCCAGCAAATCAGTGAAGGGATAGCAGATCGACTGGGAGATGGTTAGTTTGAAAAAAAAAATTCAGTTGAATAAATGAAAACATATCACAATGTTAGCTTTTTACCATGTGTTACCTGATATATGTAATTCAAAGCTTTAAATCAATCTTACCTGTAAATTATTGAATTTTGTGTTGTTTTCTTTTGTGTGACTAGTTTGTATTTCTCTAAATTCTGAGTGCGTTTCATGAACGCTCTTGCCATTATTTATTTAAAAAAATAAATATTACAGTCGGATTCCATGTTAAATGTTATCATTTCGGCAGCAGGTGGGTGTGTTGCCGGCTTCTTCTTGGTGACCTTCTTGGTGCTATCCTTCTTGGTTATCATGTTGTTCAAAACAATTTGAATTGATATTTCGCCATACTTCCCCTTAAAAAATGTTTTCGAGTACTTTTCAGGAGGGTTTCTTTTATATAAAACTGCAATTGAACTACAATAAATCACACTACATATATTTATCAGGATTAATAAAGGCTAGCTGATAGGGTATATCAGGCGACACTTAAATTATGCCGATGTTGCCTACAGTTGGAGCCAGAGCACGAGTAGGCAGGTTGAATCATTGGATCTTGGAATGAATAATACTAAGTATTCTTTAAAGTTGCCAGACGAAAATAATAAATGTCTATGAATGTGGTACCTATGGTAAGCATATGTTATTTATACGTTGTTCCATTACAAAACATTACTACTGGGTACTGGGTATCCGCTGGGTATTCGCAGTTAAAATGTACTGTATCAACGTTGCAATAAGACACATAATATATCCGCTAGAGGGAAAGGGTTTCTTCTTGTTTATTGGAAAGAAAATGTATTACTCCTCTGAAAAGAGAACAATCTTATCTTGATTTCACAAAAGGAAATGTATACCTGGAACACCCAGTAAAGTCTATATCACAGGAAGGAACAGGCATCACTGTTACCACCGTCGATGGAAAAACATTTGAGGTAAGGAGATGACACCGGGATAGCATGCCTAGACAATGGTTGTGGAGACGCCCCCTCCAAGGGGGAAAATGTAGGGCCAATATGAAAAAGTGCCAAGGAAATAAGTGCATACTCACTCATAAATGCCCCTCTCCTCTGTGTTTGAAAATCTTTTGTAATGGATTCTTATTATTGTTTTATTCTTATAATCGAAGGCGTTAGAGGTGGAGGGGGCTTGAGGGCTGCAGCCCTCACTCCCTCAATATTTTATTTTAATCAGCAATATTCGGGCACCCGCCACCTTATATTCTGGCAATGAGGCGGTCTATTTCCATTTTTTTTTAAATCTTAACTCGTATATTTTGATAAAGTTACATTTTCACCATGATAAAGTTTTTGCTCACATGCCTTCTTTTGACACAGCATTTCTATTGACTTGATTGCATCTTTATCATTATTATTATTATTATTATCATCATCATCATCATCATCATTGTTATCATTATTATTTTTATTATTATTCTTATTATTATTATTAGGAATAGTAGTAGTAGTAGTAGTAGTAGTAGTAGTAGTAGTAGTAGTATTATCTTTATTATTATTATTCAAGTTTTATTCAATATACAAGGCAAGTACATGAAAAAAATATGAAAGAGAAACTGAAAATCAGAAATTACTCTTAGAGGCTCATTATTTATTTTTCCGTGTAAGGAATATCCAGTTTTTATCCAGCATTTTTGAATAGCACTTCTAATTATTTATTCAACGTATGTATTTGTTTGTTGCAGGCAGACTATGTAATCAGTGCAGTTCCAATGGCTCTACTTGGCAAAATATCTTTCAGTCCTCCACTTCCAGCCCTTAAGAATCAGGTAAAAAAAGAAAGAAATATTATCTGTTTGAAAGAAACATCATTTGTTCCTCACTTCCAGCCCTTAAGAATCAGGTAAAAAAAGAAAGAAATATTATCTGTTTGAAAGAAACATCATTTGTTCCTCACTTCCAGGAAATTTGTTATAGATATGTAATAATCATCTCTTTATTCATTACAAACTTTATTTTGTAATTTGTGGGAAGATGCACGTATTGCCATACCAAATATCGTTATCATGTTTCTTTCATTTTAATGTACTGTGATTCATTTTATGCATCTTATAATATGTATCATAATATTATGTAATTCTTTGATAGAAGTGGAATAAACTTTGAATCTTTAATCTATGAATTATTTGATGAGTCATTTAAAAAGAAGTTGTCATGATTTTTACGACTACAATTCAGTCGCTAGTGGACATTCGACAAATGTCAATTACTCTGTTTTAGTCTATTGTGCTGAGAGGTATTTTGCAGCTACAAGAACTACACGATTCCTGCCCTCTCTCGTAAACTGATTTTTGATCGTCTTTATTCCTTAACCTTCCCCTGTATCATGTTTATTCTCTTTTATTCTCCTGATACACAGCTGAGCCAAAGAATTCCAATGGGATCCTGCATCAAGACCATGACTTACTACGATAGGCCTTTCTGGAGAGGCATGAGTGAGTGAACCCCGTGACTCCTCAATTCACTCCTTCCCATAGGCTAAGTACAGGGACCATCCGGTTCTCATAGACAATGGGTTAAACTAAATTGGCAAATCCTCAACATTGAAGTTATGTTCAAATAACAACTTTCCAGTTCCTAAATTTTGCTCCATCGCGTCGTTCGCTGGAAAAATGTAATTTTGTCATCAAAATGACGATATGATAGGCCTGTAGCAACTTGCACCTCACCGTCCGAATATGAAGTGGTTGGTGCCCAAATGTTTTTACTTCCAAAATTCTATGAAGGGGGCTGGTGCGGCAGTCGACCCCCTCCTCCGCATCGTACGCATATTTAAGCGTAATCTGAGATGATTTCGATAATTAATTCATTAAGTAACTAACAATGTTATCGAAGTTATTTGTACAGCGAATAATATCTCAACCGATTCGCTAATGATAAAATATCAACCCATTTTAAAAATGTTAATCTTCTCTTTCTTAGTATAAGTCTAACTCCACAGTTTTCTTCCTTCTGCCTCCTCAGCTTACTCAGGGTTCATCCTTACTGATGACATCGTGGCTGCTACCATTGATGATACAAAACCTGATGGAAGCCTTGCTTGCCTTGTTGGGTAGGTGGGAGAGGGCGCTGTTGACTATACCCGCTATACCGAGTACCTACAGAAAGAGAGTAGCGACAACTCATGATTTGAGCGCCATTTTGTTTCATCTGCTATGCAACATTTCTATTCAATTCTGACGAGCACCTGGGTGTTCTCAATAGAAAGAATTCAAACGCCATTTGTTTCACGAAAAGTCAGACGTCTATGTCGCTACTCTCTATATTAAGGGACTCTATACCGGCTGTCCCACAAAAAGCGGAACGGCGGATTTTCAGTACTTTACCTTCGAAAAGTATATCATTTTGTTACAATATTGGGTAAAGCATCTTCTACCAAAGATAATGAAATCAAGGTCATTGAAATCGGTTAAGTAATTTTGATTCTATGCCCGTTTCTTAAACTACGGTCATTTTCAAATTTTGCAGGTTTTTTGCGACCGATGAGAGTAAAATTGTGGCAAGAATAGCCTTCCATACGGTATGTACGATGTTCATGGGAAGCCTGTTGATGCGTGTCAACAAAAGACACAGTAGAAACACACAAAAAAAGGCGTATATGACATGTACATGCCGTATGGAAGGCTATTTTCGCCACAATTCTACTCTCATCTATCGCCCAAAAAATGAGAAATGTGAAAATGACCGTAGTTTAAGAAACGGGCATAGAATCCAAATTTCTCAACAAAATTCAATGATCTTGATATCATTCTCTTTGGTAGAAGATGCTTTGCCCAATGATGTAAAATAATTGTATACATTTGAAGGCAAAGTACTGAAAACCCGCCGTTCCGCTTTTGTTGGGACACCGGTATAGGGAATCGTAGAGTCCCTTTATCATGTTTATAGAAGAGTTACAACAACCCGTGATTTGAACGCCATTTTGGTGCCACTATTACGTAACATTTCTGTTCAACTCCGATGAGCACCTGCGTGTTCTAAATAGAAAGAATTCGAATCGCCATTTTGGTTCCAATGAAATAACACGTCCTTGTCGTAACTCTGTCTATAAAGGGACTCTAGGGAATCGTAGAGTCCCTTCAATAGTCTTCCATTTTTCACAATTATGTCTTAATCGGTTTTAATTACCTATCGTTCACTAAAATGACCTGGCTCTTGGATATATTTTTTTTAGGGTACACCTTTTTTCATAAGCCGTTCTGGACACGTTCAACCAGCCAAAGTAAACTTTAAAGAAACCTTAAAGAAAGTTGTTTTTTTATGGGGAATATGCAACAGTAGCTATGTGGAACAATTCAACCATATTTGTGTATACTGGCAGTAGCTTTCTAGAATTCTTAACCAAACCTAAGGTTCACTTCATATTCAATGTCTCAACTAATTTTCCGAGCACTTTTTTGAAATAATACCATTGTCCTCGGCCTCATAATGTCTATGTTCATTTTCTTTGTAACAGCACTTAATTGAAACTACGTTGTAGGTGCCTTAAACATATCTAAAGATAGGTCTGTGCGCGTTATTTATACATTGTTATTAGGTTTACATTAAACTTCCGAATCTCTTTCTTTCTCTAGATTTGTCAACGGAAATTTCGCGAGGAAATATACATCAGCTACCATGGAAGAAAGGTTAATACAACAAGATCATTTCAATACAAAAAAGTTGTGTATAATGTCATTGTTTTCGTTATTAGGGGATCACACATTTTAAGTACTCAAATCGACTATGTGTATCGTGTATTGAACACACACGGAGAAAGGTTAGATTATAAAGAAAATGGAAGCACGCATTCAATGTACGAATTTATTCTTTCTTAAATAAATTTGAATCGAATCAGTTTTTGGAGTTGACTGGACTTGACTCGGAACTTGGACCTTTCGACTAGACACGACTCGGGATTCGATCTTCAGGGATATTATTTACAACACTAATAAAAATGATAAGACTGTATTCCTCAGATCGTACCATGCGCATGATAGTTTGTAATGTTTGTCCTATCTGTAATTAACATTTCATCAATATTTTCTACTTAAAACAGCAAAGTTGTAGATGATGTTATCATAAAAATTGAAAAGAACCATCTCCTTATTCCATTTATATTTTATAATGTCTCACTCTACAGGAAAATGCTAGTGGCGAGGTGCTACGCCAAAGCATTTGGGTGTGACGAAGCTTTGAGAGTAAGTATTGGAATCGTGTAAAGTGAATGTAGGCCTACAGTGCATGGGCCGCGGAACTGGGGGCTGGGGGAGTAGACACGTTTCCTAAAATCTCGGAAAAAAGGTTCGAAAATTGTCATTAATGAGTGAAATCAGATCACCCCCCCCCCCCCCTTTCAAAAACGCTCAGCGGCCCCTGCAGTGTACTTACAGTCATTGTTTATTTAGTTGTTTATTTTGGAAATACTCATTTAATTTCTAAATCAATCTCTCTCTCTCTCTCTCTCTCTCTCTTAATTATAGACAATTTTTACAAAGCTAATTGCAAAAACGACTGGGTTTACTTTTTTGTATTGAACTACATGTACTTACCAAATCCATATAGTTTTCTGGTTGGTTGGTTCTTGATATGATGGCGCTCTTCAATCTCTTCAGATTATTTGCGCCAGTTACTTTAGTAGGTTTGGCGTAGGCTTCGGAAAGCCCACGAGCGACTTTTTTTTTTTGGGGGGGGGGGGTGAAAATGGTGTTATTAATGGTCATCATTAGTATGGTAAGATGTTAGTATCCCATCTCCTAAGTTAGAAAGCTGTCGAGCGTGATTGTTCGTAATTATTCGCTATAATATCAAGATACGCCAGCAATCAATCGGAATTAACAGGGGGGGGGGGGGTAAATTCCAATTGTTCTGTTGAAGATGCTTGTCATGTATAAGAGGGCGCTATAGCGAATCTTTCTTCTGGGTTTGATTACGTTTGAAATACAAACTGTCAGTAGTCCCTACCCGAGTAATATCACAGTCACACCGCCGAACCGACCCCGCACCGACTCCAAACCGACCGACCTTTGGCCATTGGTGGCAATGTAATTTTTGTTCGGTCTGTTGTCGATCTGGCGTCGGTGTTGTTGGTGTGACTGTGGTATTAACAATTTTAAAATTGCTAATACCAACTTAAAAGTTGAAGGCTGATGAATTGCACCAATCTGTCAAGTTTAGAATATGATATGATTATTTTGTTTCCTATTTTAGCCAACACACTATGTGGAGAAGAACTGGATGGAGGAAGAGTATAGCGGGGGATGTTACATGGGAGCCACGCCCCCCGGTGTACTGTCCATATATGGCAAGTAAGTCCCGCCCCGCCCATCGACACCGATGATACCGCCCCCACACACGGCAGATTTGATGTATTACTCTCCGACAGGCCATTTTATTTTAAAACATTCTCTGAGCAACGTTGAATATAAAATATAATATATATTACAACACACTACGTTATATATGATGGATAATATCAACAGTTATAAGTATCTGTACAGTATAGTTGAACATAATAGAACAGTGAAATCTACAACAAAATTATTGCTTTCAACAAAGAACATACATAATTAATAATACCACTAAATATCAACATAATGAATGAGAATGGTGTGGTAATTGCACTATTTAAATAATTCAGTACATCTTTTCTTTTCTGTGAGCTTCCCAAACCTCTACAGTTCATGGAAAAAAATGTTTAACTTCTTATGGATTGACAACAAATAACTACTTTATAGATAAGCCATCGGAGGGAATTATTTATAAATTCGAAGAAAATGTGAAATCACTGAAATGACGAGAGGTTGGAATCGAGGTGAAATAAACGAAAGCAAACTGCTTGTTTAGTTAATCACGAATAGATCTACATCTACATATACAAAAGGTATATTATCAGTTTTAAACTCCATTATATATTGCGATGTGTTAATTCAGCTTCCTTATTATCTTAAAGGGAATTAACCCTGATTAATTTATGGTAGAGCAGAAGCAAAAAATAACGAAACAACAACAGCAGAGAAACGCAATAGTGAGAGTCTGAGGATAGATCGTTACGATAATTTTTGAAGGTTGAAATCACTAATGATAAGCTGATCAGGCGAAAGCCCCATTGGCAATGCCGTCATTTTGTGTATGTTACGTGTGTTATTCAAAATGTCCCTTTTTCAATTCTAAATTTATTATGATAGAACAGACTTCTATTTGTCCATGATACATCATGGGTAACATATCTGTATATCCTCCCGCAGAGGTAGAGTTTATTGACTCTCATACAGGAGGTCTTGGGTTTGATCCTTGCTAGGTGCTTCCATTCTTCGGCATGAAGTGTTTTACTCTCATTTGTCTTTCTCAACCCAGGCTTATTTTGCTCAAGGGTACATTGCAATACTGATTGCAGGGTCCTCAGGAAAAGCAGTATTGAGCTACCCTATGTATTAGGGGCGGATCCAGTTTGTTTGTTTTTTGTAAAAAGGCGGGGGGCACACAAATCTCCGAAAATTCTCTGACAAGCAAAAAAAAAAAAGAGAAAGGTTATCAGTTCTAAAAGGGGGAAGCAATTGCAAAAAGAGGGGGCGCAATGTACACTTTTCTTTCAAAAGGGGGAACGGGCCGGAATTGCCTTCCCCCCCCCCCCCCCCCAAAAAAAAAAAAAAAAAAAAAAAAAAAACGCCACTGCTAGGTGTACATGTATACGAAAGTCTGTTCCATGATGATAACTATATCTATGATAACTATTTCACCGATATATTGACAGGGTGATGAGAGAACCAGTGGGTCATGTGTACTTTGCTGGGACTGAGACGGCTAACCATTGGTCAGGCTACATGGAAGGGGCAGTGCAGGCCGGAGAGAGGGCAGCCAGAGAGGTAAGGGATTGCAGTGATGATGAGTAGGAGGAGGAGGAGGTGGTAACAAGTGATAGTGGTGATAGGATGTTGATGAAAATGCGGATAAGAGTGATGATGGTGATGATTGCCTTATTGATTATATAGAATGATGATGGCCATAATGTTTTTGATGATGATGATGATGGATATGATGATGATGATGATGATGGTGATGATGATGATGATGATGATTATAATGATGATGGTGGAGATTTTGGTGATGATTGAAATAAAGTTTTAATACTACTTTTGATAGGATGACGACGGAGATAAAAACTAACGTTGTTGATGATGATTATGACGATTATGATGATGATGATGATGATGATGGTAAAGATTATGATGCATTTTATCAGGGGCGGATCCAGGATTTAGTATAAGAAGGGGGGCACACAAATGCAGGTTTGTCAACTTTTGGAAAAGGCAGACCCGCCAGCTTCTCGAAAAGTCGCTCAGTGGGGGGGGGGGGGGGGTATGGGGGTCCTGTATGGGGGTCCTGTTTCCCCTCCATAATTCTCTGACAAGCAAAAAGGGGGGGCACATTCGACAAAAGGGCGGATCCTTTATGGTCAAAATGCATACTTTTCTTCCAAGGGGGGGGGGGGCACGGACGGAAGTGCCCCCCCCCCCCCGGATCCGCCACTGCATTTTATGATGATGGTGGCGAAGAAGATGATGATGATGACGACAATTAATGATTCGCTGATACTACATGTATATATAAAAATACTACCGTAGGTTCGCATTATTAGGTAATGCGCCCTTTCCCTTTCCTGATCTATTTTCACGTTTGTTAATCGTCATACTATGTGTTTGAAAACAAAACTATAAATTGAACAGATTTCAAGGTCTATGTTACCTTCATTTCATCTGATTTAAGGACACTGCTTTTTCTTCTACTTCTCCGTTCTTCGGTACGATATCATTATTTCATTTCGATTTTTTGTTTCTGTAATGACATCAGAATGGAAAAAAAATCACAATTGTTTAACTTCATTAATTTGTTTCTAGGTTCTGCACGCTCAGGGCAAGTTACGAAAGCAAGACATCTGGCAGGTCGAGCCGGACAATCCAGTAAGTTAATGAAAATACTATTTTCCCCTTTCTTCCCAATTCGTGTGCTAGTCCGTGCAATGTTTTTTCAATGTATACATTGTCGCATTTTATAATGATTCTCTCGTCCGCTGTCCATTCAAGTCTATATTATTTCAGTACATTATTATTTTGTCAGACCTTGTATAACAGTGAACATGGCTAATGTACTGCATTACTACCAGGGGCATAGCATGGGTCCATACACTGAGGGGGGGGGGGGGGTGGCACCGGTCTCATGCAAGTTTAACGAAGTCATTGATCAGGGGAAAGTTGTAGGAGGGGGTCGTAACGTCCTCTTTTCACGTTCCCATTCCCCTCCCCCTTTTTCTTTCTCATGTCGTTTTTTCGCCATTTGATGGTGGTGGGGGAGCATGTGCCCCTGTTCCCCCCCGTTTCCACGCCACTGAATCCAATACTGATGAGCGTAAGTTTTTGTGGTTGTTATTGTTACTGCTGTCGTAAAATTAATCACTCCCTATTCTTTTGAATTAAAAAAAGTGGTGCAACAAATTATTAGTTAAACTCTGACAAATGAGAGTAAAACATGTCACTCGTCATCACAAGAACTTTCGTTTGTGAAGAGGCCCCCTGCATAGCAAATTTTAATAAAAGTGTCAAGACCTCCACTTTCATTCTTGAAAATTCCCTCCCTGACGACATTTCTTTGTTTAACCGATGTAATCGTTTCGCTTGTTATTTCGGTTGGCTTTGCTAAATTGTTATCGTATTATGCACAGCGTTCATTATTACGCGCGGTTTTTAAGAAGTGTAATAGACACCCTCATTAAATGTATATATCTATTATGCGAAATGGCATGACGCACAAAGCATCGTAAATCATCGCCATGCGAGTGTAAGCTAAGCCAACCGTTTCCATGGCAACGGTTTCTCTTGTATCGTTTTCACTTTTTATGGATGCGAGTTCGTGACACGATGACATTTATATGTGCTTGGAGCTTGTTATGTTCTTTCAAACATAAATGTTCTTGTTTCACTCATCGAGATCGACGGTTTCACTCTTTGAAGCATGGAGAGTTGAGAGGCCGCCCTCTTAGGCTGGGTTCTTGACATAATTATCCATGTCTCGGTTCAAATTCACTGGCCTGCATTTCTTCGATTGATAGATGCAACATTTTGAAAATAGGTAACAATTTTGAAAACGAATGAAATGGTATTACTATAGTCATTTCTGTTTGAGAAAGAATAATACACTCATACCATAATTCAACAACAACAAAACAGAGTAAATGCACAACATAATATCCAACAATAATTATGGTGAAGCCACACCGTCGTATGCCTCTTTCCCATTTCAAGGGCCAGGGAAGAAACCAATACAACTTACAACTCGCGATGGAAATGGAATTGATGCTCTGATATATTGCCCCTGAGCATCAATTTCTGAATACGCCACTGCAATAATGATCAGAGACCCAGTGGCGTATCATTGGTTCAGACATTTAGGGGCACCGCCATCATGGGGTGGGGGAGGGGGCAACGGTCTTCCCGGTGGGTGTCGTGCGAAATAACAAGGCCATTGAATAAAAAGGAGATGGTGGGGGGTCGTAGAACCTTATTTTCACGTTTCCACCCCCTTCTTCCCTTGTCCTGTTTTACCGCATTTTTTTTTTTTTTTTTTTTTTTTCGCCGTTTGATGGGGGGGGGGGGCACTAAGCTGCTCCACTGCAGAGACCCTTTTACAATGCCTCGGTTTCGTCGAAACCTTACCCCGCTCGAGCTTGGGAATCTCTCGTATCGTAAAATACACTAATGGAGAAATGATGTAAACAATTCCCGTTTGGAGAATCTTACAGAACCCAAGCTAAATTAACACCAGTGGAGCTACATCTAAGCCCCGCACCTGCCCATACGATCCTTCTTCCAACTTTGTCATGTTTTGCCTCTTTATTTTGTCTTTTGTTCCTGTTATCCTGTTTTTGGCAGTTTGGTTCACTAATGGCTTCCCTGCATGGGAAGTAATTTTTCTTCAATGCTGAAAACACGATGGTTCTTAAAGTCTCTACTCAATCTCTATGTGATTTATTTTCAAATGATTCATTTATAAGTGAGGTTGAAAATGTCGGTTTTAGTGAATTATCTACGACTACATAACGCTCAATCTTTCCGCAAGCTCATACGTTCATTAAAAATGTGCGTGTTTTTTTCTTTTTGTTGTTTTGTTCGAAATAACTGGAAAAATACTGGAATTTATTGCACACTTGTGCTCAACTTACAATGTATACAGGCAACTGGTAATGTAAGCTGCAGGGATATTATAAAAAAAAAACCCAGTTTGAGTAAAGGAATCATAGAGAAGGATGACAAATAATTATGATTATTAATGTACAAAGAGAGGTATATTTAACGTAATAACATGTATGTGGCGTATATACATATCATTACGTGTATATGTATATACGCCATGTACATACATGTATTATTACATAAATGTGTATGGCGTATATTTCTCTCTTCCTTATTTTATTTTTTATTTTTTATATTTTCATATTTTTATTCATTCATTTTTTTTTTTTTTTTTTTTTGTATTAGATTTTTTTTTTTTTTTTTTTTTTTTTTTTTTTTTGGGGGGGGGGGGTCATACAATAAAGAATTCTACAATCTTGGGGAAGGCATCTTTCATCATGTCGTAATCCACTCTCCAAATATTCACAGTGTTTCCAGTAATAATAATAATTCTTAGGATAGTAGACAGTTCACCAACCCCTAGAAAAGCCTTGTATGAATTAAGATATTACGGGCTCTAGATGAGCTCTTGGTTTCAAGAAGTTCACTCTTCTCTTGTCGTGGTTAGCTCATTTGAATACGTCACTTTAAACCCCTAGGACAAAACCCTCAAATCATTGGAATTTCGTCTCCAAACAAGATCATGGTCTGGGGGTTTTACGAGCTTAAAGGGGGCTTCGGACAATGATGTGGTATGGGAGAGGGGGAAGAGTAGTTGTGGTAGGGGGAAGAGAGGGGGGATTTAAGGTGGCGATGTTTCGATTCTACGAAGAGAAGGGGGTCTTCCACCATTCCTTAGCGACGAGTCACACCCATTTACGGATCTTGCAATGAGTTGAGATGTTTGTATATGATTTTGTGATTGAGTTAAATCTCTGTTGACATATATGCAGGACGGCCCAAATTTCCCTCCAACTTTTGACCAGCATGACCAGTGGGGTTAAATGCGAGATATTATCCAGCTAGCCATTTTGGTTCAACTCCTTCAATGAACTTCTATTGCCTGTACACGTATTTAGTATTTCATCAATATGATATTTACTCCGATAGACCTTACTATGTTTATTCAATAGAAATTATTCTAAATATGCTTAATTCAATTATTCAGACAATAACATTCCAACCGTAGTTCTGAGTAAGGAAACATAACATCCTCTCCCATTTGCCCGCCTTTCATATATGTTCATTTTCTTTGTTTTTGATTAGGGTTTGTGTTAAAATCCATAAGTGAAATGATTATTATATAGGGTGCATGTAAGATAAAAAATTTTAGAGAGAAAATGGAAATTTATGATTTTTTGTTTCAGTACAGTGCAAATGAGAAATGAGTTCGCAAGATACGTCACAAAGTTGCCAATTTGTGTTTGATTGATAACAACTTCAAAAATCATACCTTTCTTATTTCTTTATGGGATTTTGCTCAAACTTTCACTGATCCGTTTCTTTAATTTTTCTGCTTCTTTTAAAGCCAAGTTAATTCTAAGCAGATCGATTTGTAATAATTCTAAATCCTGGATAACGTTAAACGCGTTCTGTTTACTGTTAACGAACGTGTGCATTGAACTTGTTTATCCTTGATACATTTGTTACTTTCTGTAACAAGAAAAAAAATGAACATGAATTATAAATTAGGAGCAATGAAGCGCTAATGTGCCTGTAAAAAATCAATGTTACTATTAACAGCAAGCCCTACGTGTGACGTAAGAGAACGACCCTCCCCACCCAGTCACTAAATCGCAGCCCTCCCACCCTATCTCCTCCCCAATACCCCCTTAAAGTCGACGTTTGATTTCTGAAAAAAAGTACAAGCGGGGAATGCTGTATACTTACGTTGATATCAAAGGACTAACGAATCATTTTACGAAAACTGTCCATTCCGTTAAAGGAAAGTACGTTTGACTGACAACTACATGCAAGTGATTTCTTGATAAGATAAGCCTTTTTTTTCTCACTGTCACCTGAATGTAGCCCTTTGGTGACCCATTGGTCGTGGAAAGGGAGATTGTTCCTAGGATTTAGGGGGAAGCCCCAATGGTTTATGTAATTAGCCTCAGAGAGAGGCCTCTAGGAAGACCAAGAATTAGTGAGCGGTCTATTCGCCTAGTCCCTTTCCATCTCTTCGTTTATTTTCCATCGAAGGTCAAATTTGTCACTCAAATCGGTAGCCAGCGGTATCGGCTCAACTAGACCATGTAGACTGTGAAATTTTGTCCTGTGCGATTTAGTGCTCCATGATCAGGAATGGTTGGTTCTTTGCAAGGAGTATCTTCTAGAAGCTGTAAAACCTCTTTTCTCATTTTACTTTGTAGCCCCTGTCCCCCCCCCCCCATCTCTCTCTCTCTCTCTCTACGTATTTTTTATTTAAAATCCATTTATAGCTTTGGTTAGGCCTAACAGAAATTCGTTTTATTATTTGATTTCAGTTGATAAATGCTATGAACGATTGTAATCTCCTTGGTTAAGTTTTTACCCCTATCTCATTCTCTATTTTTTACGCCCCACTCCCACCCTCTTTTAATAATAATAATAATAATAATATTGGATATATATATATATATATAGCGCTCATATCCACCATGAATGGTGCTCAAGGCGCTCCAATATTACCCCGGCTCTAGCTAGGCTACCGATTTCGGTGCTCACAGCATTCAAGGAATTAATTCCTGCCGGTACCCATTTAACACCTGGGTGGAGAGTGGCGAGTGTAGATTAATTTTAGTCCAGTAGAAGTTTTTTCAGACCGGGAAAAGTTGTTAAGTACAAGGTTTTTTTGTTGATTAGTGTTCTAGATGGGTATTGAGGTAAATTCAGCTTGGTTGCCACCTTGGCAACCTTGAGCATTTTTTTTGTATGAGCCTAATTAGCATAATCATCTATTTAGCATATATGCAATATATAATATGTTGTTAATCTTAACCCAGCAAGCCTGAAAACATAAATACATTTTTTCTACGGGTTTATATGACACCAATTTTTATTTTAAAGTAATGTAAGTGTCGTAAATAGCATAATTAGCATAATGAGCTAATTAGCATATGTGCAATACTGCAATAATATGGACTTCTTTGTCATTGTTTAGCCAGAAAGCCTGAAAACATAAATAATACATTTTTTCTAGGGTTTTCTATGACGAGTTATTCATTTATGACACCAGTTTTTATTTTTAATAATGCAATTGTGGTAAATATCATAATTAGCATAATGAGCTAATTAGCATATATGCTAAATATGGACTTCTTTGCGATTATTTATCCAGAAAGCCTGAAAACAAAAATAATACAACTTTCCAAGGGTTTTCTTTGACAAGGAATTCATTTATGAAACCAGTTTCTATTTTTAATTAATGTAAGTTTCGTAAATAGCATAATTAGCATAATGAGCTAATTAGCATATGTGCAATACTGCAATATATGGACTTCTTTGTCATTGTTTAGCCAGAAAGCCTGAAAACATAAATAATACATATTTTAAATAATGCAATTGTTGTAAATAGCATAATTATCATATGTGCAATATGTAGACTTCTTTGTCATTATTTATTATTTTCGTGTCAACATGGTTGTTCATTGGTCATTATAAAAATGTATATCTGTCATGCCAGAATTTTCTGGATTAACTATATCAATAAATGCAAATATGCGAATTTACTTATTACGTTAATTAGGCTAATTATACTACAGATGCATGGAATATCATCTCATTAACTAATTTGTTGTCTTTAAAAGGTGTTTTAAAATGTTGCATTGCACAATTTTCAGGCTTTCTAAATAAACAATGACTTTTAAAGTAGCGCATTTAATACCATAGATCAGTCTTGTTTATTGTAAACGCTGAAGATCTGCTTTGGCATTGATGCTGTTGCTCTCAGATGGATTGAGCCATATTTGACAGATATACAGCAAAAGATCAAGATTGATGATACTGTATCTGATTCTTTTCTAGTGCCCTTCGGGTCCCGCAAGGGTCTCGGTTGGGCCCTCTGTTATTTACTATGTAAACAGGTAATCTCACTACAAAGGTCCGCAATAAGTTTCCTGGAATATCATGCCACTGCTACGCCGATGACACACAGATTTACGTGTCATTTAGGCCCTATATGTATTTGCTTAAGAGCAAAGCGTCTTGCTCATTGAAGCATGTGTCAGTTATATTCGTGAATGGATGCTGCAATACAATCTCATGCTAAATGACAGTAAAACTGAATTGTTGCGCATTGGCACATCTAAACAGGAATCCAAACTTAAGTTCGATGGGATATCTGTTGGAAATTCTGTCATAAAACCATCCATGTATGCTAGGAATCTGGGAGTGCATTTTGACAGTCATTTGAATATGGAAGCACACATTACCAATGTATGTAAAAAATTCTACTACATGCTATATAATCTCAGACATATTAGAACATATTTTGATCAAGATAGTATGAAATCAATTGCTCATGCATGCATCACTAGCGAGTTAGACTATTGTAATGGGTTATTGCATGGACTCCCTGACTCTTAAATAGGACGACTGCAGCGGGTCCAAAACCTTTGTGCAAGACTGATTTGTAGATGCCAGGCGCGGATCCAGAGGACGCCCCTTGCGCCCCCCCCCCCCCGCGTTTTGTCTGACAAAGTATGCCCCCGGACCCCCTAGATGGCCGTTTGGCTTCGTCAAACGGAGGGTTCCTCAGTGTGCGCCCTCCCCCCCCCCCCTTTCTGAAAATCCTGTATCCACCCCTGGATGCTCCAAATTCTCAAGGGTCACCCCTGTTTTGAGAGATATGCGCTGGCTACCAGTGCGACAAAGAATATATTTTGATTTGATTGATTTGATATCATTCGGATTCCACATTTACAATGAAATTACAACAATATGTACAAATTACAAACAATGCATAAAAATAATTCATGGATATGACAAAGACAGGTGACAAAAGGATATGTCAAGGGATCTACTTAAAAGCTTAGTTTGTGTGATGTAGACCCCCTAATCGAATAATGATACAATATATAGGTTTATAAAAAATGATTTTCTGTTAATTAATCAAGGTAATTGTTTGAGAGGGAGAAAACTTCTAACAAAACATATATATGTACATTATTTAAAGTCCTGTCCATTGTCTATAAAGCTCTATTTTGTCAAGCCCCTAAATATATTGTAGATCTGTTACAACTCAAAGCTCGCAAACATACCCACACCTTGCGCAGTTCTCAAGATACTTTACTACCGCGAACCCCATTATATAAAACAAAAATAACCTTAGGAGATCAAGCAATTGTCTGCACAACCCCTAGATTGTGGAACAACTTACTGTTAGAAATCAGGAAATCACCAACTGTAAATACATTCAAATACAAATTTTAAAAATATCTTTTCATTTAATTATTCATCCTAGTTATAAGCACATCAGGAGGTCGTGCAGCATAGTTCAATATACTGGGCATTAAAAAAAAAAAGGAAATCCAAATTTGAAAATTTTCTACGAGTGGACTATATATCAACCGGCATTTAATTTCATATAATGAAAGAGTAATTCATTTGCTTTCCAATGGTAACTTGTTTATGTTCCACGGTCATGCATCAATGAACACCATTGTCTTCAAAATTCTGTGCGAAATTCCAGTTGGTTCACTTTCTTGTAAAACACAATAGGCATGGTTTGGGTTGAATGGCTTTGTCAACTAGCTTAGTTGATCTTTATCAGTTTATGGCCATCCGTTTTTAAGGCGTAAAATTAATCATTATGAGACTAAAGCAAGTCTCATAATGATTAATTTTACGCCTTAAATATGGTCTTATGAACTTCACAAAGCACGGAACGAGTTGTTTGTCATAAACTTTGGCCAAGACGAAGTGAGATCTTCCAAAAACACAGAAAACATGTTCGTTTGTCTTGAATGCTGCAGGTATCTTCTGCCAATTTATACGCTTTATGCTCTTTGTTTTTGATTTGCAATTCTTAGTGATATTGCAATCCTTTTGGTTCGCACTGGTTTTTTAGCTTGCAACGTTGTTAAAACTCACCAAGACTGTCTTCTTTGCAAAATGATTTCTATCTGTTAAAGATCGTATGCTCGATCTGTAATGAAAAACACAAGTCAGAAAAAATTCAAAAAAAAAAATTCGAACCTGTCATCTACTGCTTGCCGGGCAGCGACTTAACCACCAGGCTATTCTGGTTCACGGCCAAGTCAGAAAAAATTGGAACCAGCGGGATTCGAACCTGTCATCTACTGCTTGCCGGCAGCGACTTAACCACCAGGCTATTCTGGTTCACGGTCAAGTCAAGTTTTTCTGACTTGTGTTTTTCATTACAGATCGAGCATACGATCTTTAACACTGGGAGTAAAATGCCTAAAAATTTGTTTACAAATTAAAATTCCTCCCATCAAGCTTCTTCGTTTACTATTATTATTATTGCACATATGCTAATTATGCTAATTATATAAATTGCATTACTTAAAAATTAAAAAAACTGGTATCATAAATGAATTCCTCGTCATAGATAAACCTAGAAAAGTTGTATTTATATTTCGGCTTTCTTGATAAACAATGACAAAGAATTCCATAAATTGCACATACATGTATGCTAATTAGCTCATTATTAGCTCATTGTGCTCATTATGCTAATTACGTCAATTGCATTACTTGAAATTAAAAACTGGTGTCATAAATTAATTCCTCGTCATGGAAAACCCTAGAAAAATTGTATTATTTATGTTTTCAGGCTTTCTGGATAAACAATGAAAAAGAATTCCATATATTGCACATGCTAATTAGCTCATTATGCTAATTATGCTGTTTACGACAACTGCATTACTCAAAAATAAAAATCGGTGTCATAAATAAATTCCTCGTCATAGAAAACCCTAGAAAAATTGTATTATTTATGTTTTCAGGCTTTCTGGATAAACAATGAAAAAGAATTCCATATATTGCGCATATGCTAATTATGCGGTTTACGACAACTGCATTACTCAAAAATAAAAATCGGTGTCATAAATAAATTCCTCGTCATAGAAAAGCCTAGAAAAGTTGTATTATGTTTCAGGCTTTGTGGATTAAGATTAGCAACATATTACATATTGCACATAATTATGCTAATTTGATGATTATGCTAATAAGGCTAATTAAACAAATTGCTCAAGGCTGCCAAGGTGGCAACCGAGATGAATTTACTGCAATACCCATCTAGAACACATGTCAACAAAAAAACCTTGTACTTAAAGGCCAAGTCCACCCTAATATCAAGTTGATTTGAATAAATAGAGTAAAATTAAACAAGCGTAACAGTGAAAATTTCACTGAAATCAGATGTAAAATAAGAAAGTTACGGCATTTTGAAGTTTTGCATTATTTCATGAAACAGTGATATGCATAGCATGGGCGGTATGCAAATGAGTGAACCGATGATGTCATGCACTCACTTTTCCTTATGTATTTTATTATATGAAATATCATATATTTCATTTTTTTGCTTCAATAATGTAAAACATGGTTTGACTCCATATGGAACATGTAAAATCATCATTATTGTAACTTATTTTCATACAAGGAAGGGATTCTTTATTATCACATCTATAAAAATTGAAATATTTGAAATTTCATATAATAAAATACATAAGGAAAAGTGAGTGTGTGACATCATCGGTTCACTCATTTGCATACCGCCCATGCTATGCATATCACTGTTTCATGAAATAATGCAAAATATAAAAATGCCGTAACTTTCTTATTTTACATCCAATTTCAGTGAAATTTTCACTGTTACGCTTGTTTAATTTTACTCTATTTATTCAAATCAACTTGATATTAGGGTGGACTTGGCCTTTAACAACTTTTCCTGGTCATATACATGGTATATGGGACCGTCTACTGGACTATATCTTACTTTCATGATTGATCCATTTATGATGTTTATCACCGAATAACTGTACCTGATTCTTCCCTTCACTCCTCTTACTCAATATTGCTCAATATCGTCTATTTCTTCATGTTTCTTGACCCTTCGTTTCTAAGTTGTAATTCAAGGATAGAGGCCTATTATAAATCCATTCCGGTCAATTGCATATGTGTTTTTTTTTATCAAATGCGTAATAGAAGCATCATTAATTTTGATGAAATATTTTTTTAATTATTTTTTTATTTTTCGGTTTGTTTTTATTATCATTTTTTTTAAATTATTTTATATTTTTATTTATTTTTATTATTTCTTTATCTTTCATTTATATCTCTTTATTTTTATTTATTAATTTATTATTCTTTTGGTCTTTCTCTTCTTGTAACCAGGACTGGCCGTACACCAAATTCGAGATGAGTTTCTGGGAGAGAATGGCGCCCTCTATCAATGGCTTGCTTTGTTCTCTCGGTACCTGTGCATCGGGTATCGTTCTGGCTGGCCTAGCTTTCCTGTACAAAGAACAACTCAGGAGTTTCCTTGGAAAGTAAGACCAATTTCCCACGAAGGGGAGGAAAATAGAGTAATGAACATTGATCATAAATCTAATACTGATTTCAAATAATCATAAAAGTTGGTTTTTAAGAACTCATTTATTAAAATATGTAATAGTCGAAGTTGAATTCATTGATGATTCATATTATGACCAAAGTACACTATGTGTTTCATGGAGATCGAATATTTATTGAATGAGTAAGCTGATTATTTCCTTCTTTTTTTGGTCTTTTTTTTTGCTGTTAAAAAATGCGCTTTTCTAATATAATGAGATATGTCTTACCATGAATAGAGGTGATGTGTATCACTTTTTTTGGGGGGGGGGGAATTTCATAAATAAATTTGTACTCAGTTTTTATTCGTTCAAACTGATTCAAATCGGTTACTATCAACTGTTTGATAAATGTCTCTGAAATACCAATTATGTAGTAAAGTATAATTTATAATCATTCTTTAAAATGATGTATATTGTGTATGAGAAATTATGAATGTATTTTTTAAAGAATTATAATGGAAGTATTTGTTATAGGGTGAATTTAAAAGTGAGATTACGAGATACAGCCGTGAATTAAAAAGGCAAATACACCGAGGAAAATATGAGCCTTTTGTACGTGATGGGTTTTATTACATGTGGGTATTGTTCTGCAGTGGCATATCCAGGATTCTCTGGCGGGGAGGGGGGGGGATTTTTCACTGGGAGGCCGGGTTTGTGCCCCTCGTGCCCCGCCCCCCCCCCCCCCAAACCAACAGCACCCGCCACTGGCTCTTACTTTACTAAACATCATTTTGTGAGGCAGGTGTTCTGAATGAGATGCTCAAAAGATTTCTCAGGTCGAATTGATCAGCAATCTAAAAATGCGAATTGTTACTATCTCTCCGAAAGTGTTCATGTACAGCTATTAACCAGATTCTAGCTTCGCCAGGACATTTAATCAGATATAAAAGAAAAAAAATAGTCTGATGCTTTACCAATACTGTCGTATTTAAATGTGTGATGTGCTGCTTTTGTTCTTTTCATTCAAAATTATTATCCTCCCCATGTCCTTGCAAAACTGTTTGCCGTTCAAACTATATATAGGGGGAAAATATATATATATATCTTTTTGAAAATTCAAATGATATTTGGCAGTGCTAAAGTACTCTCCCGACTGCGCAAATGACCTGAAAAAATTAAAGTTCAATGTTGTACATAGAATAGTAGATTGAAGATACTCTATACTGAAATGCCTTACACTTTAATAAAGAAAGACGTGTAAATTTTGCGATAGGATCAAAATCAGATATTACACATAGTGGAGGGAGTAGAAGATGATATCATTTTTCAGTGATAATTTAAATTTATAAAAGTTATATGTACAATATTCATGATATTTCAATCAAATGCTTGCAGCAATGTTTAGATAAAATACTACTTGACGTCGTCAGAGGCGTACGAGGCGCAGGGCGGAGGGTGTTAAATTCCGATATTTGGGCAACCATCACCTTATATTCCGGCAGCGAGGTGCCCGAATAATCCTCATAACAGAGACTAGAGGGCGAGATGCCCAGATGTGTAATTGCATTTTGATGACGAAATAAGTTAGAAAATTCATATTTGGGCAAGAGGCATCAGCCCCCCCCCCCCCCCACTAAAATGTGCCCGTACGCTTATGGAAATCATGTAGTTGTTTTCTGTCCATTGGAGACGTTGATAATTTCGATTATTGTAATGTATGTCTATGGCGAATCTAGTGCAGGTATGTAAATTATCACATTGCGAAAGGATCAAAGAAACATACTTATTTTCTTACGAATCTACAGAGATGCATGTCCTTTATCACGCTGAATTGTCTGTTTATCCATATTGCATGGAACAAAAATACTCTTACTTGCGTTTTATCCAACTGCTAGAAATTTCATGTCATTAGTTTCATCATTTCATTTCTGTAAATACGATTCAACAACCATGAATTTATGTAAGTGTTTGACTTGATATGATAATGCAATGGTACAATGCTTTAAAGTTGAATTGATGTTATGCCTTAACATTTCACGGTGACTGCCAGCACTCGAATGAGTCCCTCGATTTCTGCTTTCAGGAAAGTATTAAATAACATTTATTAAATTGATTTCATTTTTTCGTGATGTTTATTATGCGAGTAAGATTTTAACTCATTGAGAAGATTATATTGAAGATGTGATGTGCTGTTATGTGTTGCGATGTGATCATGACTGTTCGACGATGATGATTATGAAGATGATGACGATGGTGAAGACGTTTATGATGATATTGACGATGATGGAGAGATTACGATGGTAGAAGAGTGATGGTGGATTTTGTACCAAAATGTGGTCATGATGATGATGATTACACTGATGTAGATGAAGTTGATGTGAATTATAATAATGATGATGGTATTGCTGATGGAGTTGATGAGGTTAATTATGACGACGCTGATGAAAATGATGATGATAGGACTGATGAAAATGAAGGCTGTGATGAGGAGGAGGATGAGGAAGAGAATGAGGACGACGACTACGATAATGATGTAGTTAGCACGTTTTATTTATTTAAATCAGTCATTCAAGTCATTAGATGATGGAAGTTATAAAGATATTTTACAGTTTCAATCTTACTGTACGAGAAACGCGCTTTGACAACAAATGTGATCTCGTATAACAGTAATTCTTAGAAACAGGCCCATTTCAAGTCTGACCAAAACAATATACTGTTTTCCATCAGCAAAATTGGAGCGTAGTCCTGTTAATGTAAATAATTTCAAAACGGAAGAAAAGGAAAAACAAGACAAACAAGTAATTAGACGATTACAATCAATTGATTCACCCCTTGTCAAAATCCCTGTCTTTTCTAAACGATATTTTCCCCCACGAAGTCAGTAAAGATGATGGTAAGGGTAACAAATACAGCAGCAAAATGGGTTATAGAAGCGATTTGTACCCATCGAGGGTCCCAGACAAGTTTCCTACCCCCAGGGCTGGTGGGGTGACGACTGGACCTGTCCACGCCTCGTAATCGCCCTGCCATGCCATCTAGTCGCCGATGTGTTACCGTCGTTGAGATATGACCGGGCTACTTCAGAATTCCGCTCCCCTATCTTTAAAAAAAAATCTACAAGACTTCTACACTTCTACAAACTGCTACAAGATGAAATGGTTGGTTTAAAGCTGAGGCCGAATGTTTCTTCTACATTTGAAAGTGACATTACTGTAAGGACGGTTTTCGTTTAGCGTTTCTTTTCTTTATTTTCTTCATTATCCCAAATTGCGGGAAATGTTTTCTAATAATGATTTCGTCGACTTAGCTCGCGTTTTATCGTGTGTAGTCGGTTAAACTATATGGAATGAAGACGGACTTTGACCCATTGGCTACGGGATCCGGGTCGTCCCTGTATCAAGCGTATGGGAAAGAAAGCAGTCAGTAGTCAACGGGTTAATATACATGGTACCATCTGTTATGTCTCATATACATCTCGGTACAATTACCATTAGAAAAACGCGAATAGGGCTGTTGTAAGGCAGATCAGGAGAGCGTTTCATCAAGGGTTTGTCGGTGATTTTTACTGACAAATTTGCTCTCAGCCAATGAGATGCGAGGATTTCAGTAGCTTATAACAGTTGTCGGTAAAAATCACAGACAAAACGCTTGATGAAACGCTCCCCAGATATAAACCGACCACCAGGCCAACTCACATCTTCCATTGCGTACACATACTCGACCTCCTCGGTCAAAAAACAGACAGGTTTTAGTCATGTTTCCATTTTCGATATGAAACGGTAAATATAGGTGCAATAATAACAATGACAGTACTATAATGATTAGTGGATCTGTTAAATATCATTTCTTACTTTTCTCCCGTGTTATCTCTTCCTCCTCCCACCATTTTAAATCTTAGCATTCAGCTTCTTCGTCTTATTAGATATACTTTTCATTTACTTCTTGATTTTTGCTGTTTTTCACATCTGTGCCATTTTTTTTTTCATTTTATTTCCGTCTCCCCACTTTCATGTTATCACCATTTCTTGTCGATTGGTTTTCTTCTCTATTCTCTTCTCTTTATTTACCATATACTTTACAAGAACCGAAGTTTGTTCTTCCTCGCTTTATAATAGCCAGCATGAATGGTGAATTCTAAGTCCACATCTAACCTTTAAATAAAGTCATGGTAGTGATGTACATGGATATTGAAGACACGGATGATAAAGTTGCTTGTGTTTCAATGCACATCCCATGACGAGTAAATTCCACTGCCACACCAGCTGAAGTCGGATGGGGTCACTGGATACTCCACCCTCTGTTGCCAACTCAATTCCCATCCCCACCTCAGCAACATATTGTTGTTGATGTTGTTGTGTTCTCGTGCAATGATTTTAATTTAACGATATTCTAAATAATTATATCCATGATTGAAATGAATTGAAATGAATATTTCTTGTCCATTCAGATTTTTTTTTTCACTGGTACAGAATACAAATAATTTATATCAGTTACTTTAACATGGCAATCACATCATTATGGCAAGATGTGCTAGATCTACTATATATCTTTACTTTTCTAAAATCTCGTCCCTGATTCCCCTCCAGAAGAAACGAAAACAAAACAAAACAAAACAGTAGTGCTGGGCAGCTCCAAGTCGCATGTTTCTCTCTCTCTCTCTCTCTTTCTCTCCATCTCTTTCTCACTTTTCAATTTCTTATTCATTTTTTTTACAATAGTTTGAAGTCTACGTCATCAGTATCATCATTGGAATAACATTGACATAGCCCTGTTATTTCTAGAACTCAACCGTTACATTTACATACGTGGTCTCCTAAACCAGTTGACAACTTGACATGCGAAAAAAAAGGACGGAAAAAACGGGAACGAAGAACATAATGTCAACAGAGAGACAAATTCGCCACTTAAGAGCGAAAATATCTTGGGGCGAGGATCGTGCTTGTGGCCGGCCTGTACTGACGGATGCCGAAACTATCGCAAAGATTATAAGTGAACTTCTTTTTTTTTTTTTTTTTTTTACTGCAGTAGTCTTTAAGTACAGACTTCATACAAAGTAGCAATATTTTCAAGAACCAACCAACTAATACTGTTTAATAATAAGATTAGCTTTTCAGTTCAGTTCAGTTCAGTTTGCTTTATCCAATCATTTAAAATCAAATCAAATATACAAATCATACATGTTACAAACATTGCAAATGCAGTTTAAATGATTAGGATGCCCCTAAAAGCACATGCTTGATAGGTGGGCACCCAATACATAAAATATAAAGTACATAAATGCATAGCATATAACTCTAAAATAATTATGTTACAATTATTTTTAAAAAATTCTTTCCCGAAAACCACTCATTCTACGATTATGATCATACCCTTACAATGACGATGGAAATATTTATTAAAACAATGATAAAGCAGAGGAAAGCAGACTGCTGTAAAAAAGAAAATGCTTGGCCAGTCTGGTTGCTGAAAGTTTGTATATTCATAGAGATATAATGACTGCATTGAAATCCATGCATGGTACATCTCCCTAAAAAAAGACTGGAAAGATGGCTACGCCACCCACTGATATACACCACGATGGGTTGTACATCATTTTCATAAAGTGCCTGGCATCTGAACTACATTTGAGCTACAGTTTCATTATTCCCTCGAATTACACTGATATGTCATATTCCAAATCAAACGTCTTGGGTGCGTGTGCGAATCAAGGATAACACACTTTTGGCAATACTGAATTAGTAAAAGAGAAAAAGGAATAATCTGTCCTATCAAATTTTAGTATCAGGTTTCATAACAAGTATCATGACAAAGATAAGGAGCTATTAAATCACGTAGCCACCTAATCTAGATTTAATATGAATGACCTTCTGATGTCACTATTCATGCCAATATTTATTGAGAGAACAAAGTGAGACGACAGATGGATATTCAGCGCTCTCATGTAATACATAGTTTTGATTTCCGATTAATAATTGTCTGGGGGAAAAATGACCCTGGATATGAATGTTTCGTGAATGCTTTGTTTTTGTTACCCAGTGGATATCAAGAAATTGCATTTTGTAGTAGCTCCAAATGGAAAGTTTGATTTATCTTGCTTTTTTAAACTATCAATGAAATGTCTGCCTGTTATTCCTACAGTTTACAGATCATCTAGAATATGTTAAAAGATAATATATACTAATAAGCGAGGGAGCGTAGCAACAGAGCGAAAATGTTTTATATTGGAACATTGAAGAGCGTCTGTTTTTTATACAGAAGCTGTTACTTATAGAGCTTAGTACTCGAAAAAGCTTTACAAAAAGCTTTACTCGTAAAATTACTTTACATGTTCAATAACTTTGGGGGACGTGTCCCTGCACTTTTCCCCAGGGAAAGGCTGACACGAGCCCTCGATTCTCACGACTCTCTACTATTTTGATCGATGCCGGCAAGAGAATACAAAATAAAGTGAAGCACATATCAGATTCTCAGAAAATACTGTACAAGGTACATCCAACTGTCGATCCTGAATCCCATCGTATGTAGTTAATTTTCTCTCTAATCTGCATCTTTCACTTCCTTTTATTGAGCTTCTTTTTCCTTTTCCTGCGCTATTTCTGACGAATCTGTATCCATTTAATCCACGAGACTGTCTTGTTTATACGCACGCGTCTTCTGCGAAAATGATAGGGACGTTTATTATTTCCGTACGGTTTCTCTAAAATGAGGCCAAAACGCAGTAACCACTTTCATGATATCAGAGTAAAAATTTTGAGCCCCCAAAGTAGAAGCTTTGTCAGTTCAAGGAGTTATCACAGAACTAACCCCTTGGTCAGTTTTACCTCGGATTTTTTTTCCAGTTGAAAGCGATATACCTACAGTTATAAGCTTCTGTATATTCTTCCTTAAGTGGAGATATAAGTAAATGAGAGATGAAAATAATTCAGATCCCTGATCATGATCAAATTAGCTTTATAAATTGTCTTTTAAATTTGACACTCTGGTCATATATTTACATCTGGACGCTGATTGTGTTCCTTTTTTCATTGTCTTTTTTCATGATTTCGACCAGTAAAATCATAAAATGTTTCCTATTAATTGTCGAAAAAATGCGGGTCGGTCATATTTAGTTTTGGGGAAAGTGAGCTCCAAGGAATATCATGTTAAAATATGACCTTAAAGACCTCTGGAGAAAGTTTACAAAAGGCTTATATATTTACCTTAAAAAAGGGTATTTTTTTTCTAAATGTATAGTTATTCTAGTAACAGTTTATCTTTGTTTTGCCGAGGTTGATCACAATGCCATTGTCCTCTGTCAACTGAAAGGTGCCAACTGTTAATGTCGTGGTTCACCTTTATGTCTGCCGTTGGATTCAAAACAGATGTGAGTTCTTCATCGATGTGGATGATTATTCTTTGAGAACAATGAAACATGATGCACGCAGGATATTAAGAATACATTATTTGTGACAGGCAATGCAATAGTAAAACATACGAAGCACGTCACAAGGCCTGTAGCACACGGGTTGCCTTCTATTAATTAAGTGCCACCTCTTTATCAATTTCTGGACATGTTATTCGTTTGATAATAATTATGAAAATTATCTATTTCAATACTATGATGATAATTATGGCAATGACTGCGTAAATGACCAGGGGAGTGTTTCATCAAGCGTTTTGTCAATGATTTTTACTAACAAATTTGCTCTCAGCCAATCAGATGCAAGGATTTCAGTAGCTAATAACAGTTGTCGGTAAAAATCACCGACAAAACACTTGATGAAACGCTCCCCTGATGATTCATGGCATTTACAATAAGAATTGTAAGATGGTGAGAAGAATAACGATTGCTTTGAGCAAGCCATTTTCGGATAATCCTGTTTATTAAAAAAAATCTTTGGTATGTCATTTTCATGAATACAGATTAGCATAAAATAAATACTTAGGCCTACACAATTAATTTTGTTTTCTTCAAACTTATACATTCTTTACATGGACACGCTTGAATTGGAAATGAAAGCACTTTTATTTTTATTGACAGATGCATATCGGAAACGGTCGAACCGTGGCCTAATTGATTTGACGGTCTTGTATCTCTCTTCCGAATTACAACGACGAGGGGAAAACCCCGAAATGAATACCGATAAATATATTGTGAATGGGAGGAAAAACAATCCAGGCATTATCACTTAAAGAGAGAAATGAATTTTTGTCAAATGAAGAAACAAGATTGTGAGTTTTCTCCTTTTGTTTTTACTCCTATGTCGAAAAATGTCACTTCGGCATAATGACTGCTCTTTTTAAACGCCTTCATAATCCAAATATAACCAATCATGCTAAAAAAAAAAAAATTGGGACCAATTTTTTTTAATATCACATTTGAGTTTGGTCCCATATATCCACTTCAGTGTGAATTTTCTTTCTCTGTATCTGATTTTCAGCAAGTTTTGTTATCATTCTGATGATTTCAAAAGTCTTCATATCTACGACATAACCAACCATTTTCAATAACTTCCAGACAGTTTCTGTCACAGTGGAATCGCATGAATGACTATACTCGACTTTATCTTTAAACCCAGGACAGAACATCATTCCCAATGTGCATCTCGCACTTAACCCACTAACCTGGGACTTAGGGGTCAAAGGTCGCTATTTCCTGTTGGAGCATCCTGTAGCTTCATGTGGAGCGATTGATAACGAATCATGAAAATTCATTAATGTCAGATAATCCAAACTTAAGTTTCCTCCTATTTATCGATAATATCCTTCTTTTTCTCATTATAGGCAGTATCTTTATCGGTGTAACTTTCATCAAAAGCAACCAACGACTTCCAGAGTTTTTCAATAGTTTTCCCCGTAAGCGAATGAAACGGCTTTGATTACACCCCCGGTATATTGCAGAGAACCCTGAAAGAATGAAAAAATGATTTGGAGAGGAAAGAACGAAACGGTCTGTAACGAAATTGTGACACAAAGCAAGAAGAAACAAACTGTTACCCTGCAATGGTTTTAATTTTGTTTTATTTGAATTTAGTTGTTTCCACAATCGGTTTACATATATACATGAGAAAGCAAAATATAAGCATATACAAATGGCATAGTACAAAGGATAATACATATATCATAACAGCTCAGTATAATAAATATCTTCCAGTAGAGGTAATAAACGCATACAGTATATACACTTGTGGGGGAACCTATTAAAAGCGAGGCTTGTCGAGTTCGGTCCCCATTTAGCGAAGAAAAGGAGCTGGAAAGTAGAATGGTGAGATTAAGATGAGAAGATGAGAAGAAAAAAATCTCAACTGAGATACGAATACTTTTTGTAGAACAATGATTTTCTTTTCTTTCCGTTGCAAAACAATGATTTTAGGCAATATAACTTATTTATGTGTTACTTTATGAGTTTATTGTACCATAGTTTACCTTTAAAGTGAAATTTGGCTCGATATCAGTGAACAGGTCATTCACCCGATCTACTCACTCGCCTCTAACATGCTCTATCCAACGCCCCCCCCCCCCTCTCTCTCTCTCTCTCTCTCTCTATATATATATATATCTCCCCATCTATCTCAATATCTCTCTCTCCTTCTATCTCTCTGTTTTTCTCCATTTCTTTGTCTCTCTCAATCTCTCTCTATTTGGCTGCGAATGTGTACATTCTTTGCATGAATGATTGTGACTCGCATGAACTCGGGTGATGTCAAAGACCGAGCGGTCATTTACACGAGTTTTACAGGTATAAATAAAGCAGAAATTAACATTTCTAATGACAAGGTAGCGATATAAACAAATGCAGATCCAGAGAGAGAGACACAGAAAGAGAGAGAGAGAGAGAGAGAGAGAACACATCAGAATAGTATATTTAATTTTATATTTTGACAACATTCACATTACAGACAATAACATACAAATAGAGGGCACTGAGGATCTACGTTTTTTTGTTTTTGTTGTTTTTTAATGGAAAGTACATTCATGACGAATTTACTTTGTTCTTTTCTCCCTATTTGATACTTCGTCGTCCCCTTTTCACCAACTACTCCTTACATGTATAATAGGTAAAGATAATCACCTACATTACAATCAAGAAGCATATTCAATGCTAGTTTGAAAAGATATTAAACACCATTGAACCGTGATCATGTATTTCACTTTTAATATTGTTGAATTTATAGTAAAGAGAGTGAAGTTTTCATCAGTTAATGTATTCACGTATTTTTTCAACTCATGATGTGTACAACACTATGTGGCAAAAATCTGATTTCTTTATGAGTCTATAAAATCAATAATTGAAATACTATAAATGGTCCTAGTTTATAAACAGATATTATTAGAATTAGATTGGTAAATATCTTTCCTCCAACAAAATGAGGATAATATCAGTTATTTTTCTTCTAAATTCGATATCTAACAAACACACTACCCGCCAGGGGCTTCCGCTGAAGAAAGAGTCTCATTTGTATTTCCTCCGGGGAAAAAATCATAATATTATCAAATTAATCTATGACCTTGCCATTCAAATTTGGAAATTTGTTAATATTCTTCGAATATGTCCTTTATGTCCTAATTCGAGGCTATTTCGTGTTCTTTTAATTCAACAGCAAGTTTATCTTGATTACATCAACAGGCGATATTTCAGGATGTTATTGCGACGAAGATTTTTTCTGGATTCATACCACGCCATCATATGACCATGATTTGTGCTTACCCTGCATTTGTGGTGCAATTGAATCGGTATTATTTATTGTATGAAATGAAAATTATTACTGTTTGATAATTTGTTGACTAGCATCATGCTTATACACACACATGTAAAATATGTATATATATATAAATATTGATATTAATTATACTAAAGAATATTCTTACAATAAACAAATGTAAAAAAAATCCATATCAGAATATCTTCCTGCTATCATATTAATACAAAATAAAAACGCAGTTTGTTGAAACATAATATCAACGCAGACAAATGGAATATCCTTTGATTATAAATAATGCAAAGTGACAGAAAATGGAGAGAAAATAGAAAAGATATATGGGCTTATAACGAAAGAGTTGGAAAGGGAAATAGACTGAGGGGGAACGGTATTGTGACTCACCTAGACTCTACAAAGAACATGTCATATGTTTTTTCTGACTGTTTACATCAATATCGTCACCGCATCGGTACACCTATAACAAAGACTTCCTTCTTCGTATATACCATGTTTTCCATAAAGGTAGGATATATTATAAAAGAAAATTAATTGAAATTGGGAAACATGGGAGAGCAACAGCTCAAACCAACCACAAATATTTGGGATATTAAGTAAGAGCTTCCGATTAATACTGCAAATTCAGATTTCACACGCACTCACAAGCACGCACGCACGTAGTTCTATTCCATTATTATTATGACTCAAACAACAACATAACTTGTTTTCAGAATCAATCTTTTGCAGAATAAACCAGGATTACCTTTCCAAAAAGAAAATGATAACAGAATGTTCGATATATGAATATGTCTGTACTTTAAATCTACAAAGTTAGATCTACGAAGTTATTCAAAGATCCACTTTCTTTATCTTTTAATCTAACTGCACTTTAAAAAGCTCTATGTACTTGTTGCGACTCCCTCTATTGCGTCAGGATTATCCAAAGTGAATATTTTAGACCTCTCGGATTTTTATTTATGTTATATCAAATTTATGTAGGTCACCGACTTTTAGCGTGGAAACTAAATTATGTTTAAAATCTATCTTTTCTACGTTCAAACTTTCATCTATTCGGATCTAAAGCAGGAGAAAACACGAGGTCGAAAATTGACTTTGCGTGCTTGTCCTGCCGCCTGTACTTTTGTTTGTGGACATGGTGGATGCCAGGGTACCGAGACAAGATTGTTTACTACTTTTAGCCTGGGAGATAGCGGCAACAAGCGTAGAAGCGACAAAACCAGATGGAGATGATGGTTTGGTAAAAGAGCACCACTCAAGCGCCCATCACTGCCCTAATTGGGGAGAATTCGAAATCTGGTCAGTGGTTTGGGGTAAGGTGCACTTCGTAATGAATCGCATCTCTGTACTTTCCTTCAAAAAAGGGTGAAAGATATAGATGTAAACAGCCTCGACACTGTTATCTGTGGGAAACTCTGTAAACTCTAATTGTCCTGATAGCCCTGTTAGTCCTACCAAGGAGTGATAACTCGTTGGTACTACAAAGAATGAAGAGAGCATTGCGAAGATGATACGGGATGTCCAGACGTAAACAGCCGTAATCTAGCACTGATAGTGAAGTAGTCATTTCCAGTCATACCCGTGATTCATGTTCTACGGTTTATCACAAAAAGGCGGATCTAGGTTCTTATAAAAAAAGGGGCATAGTTCCGAAAAAAAATTACAAGCTAAACAAAACAAGAATAGCAAAATAAAAGGTTACTAGTATCATATTTTTTCAGGTGACATTTGAGTTTGAAATTTGAGGAGGGGTTGGGCACATTTTTCTTTTTTGTACTAAATAACTACCGCGTTGATTTCAAGAGGTTGGCACTGGTCGGTCGTGCCCTCCCCCCCCCCCCCCCCCCCCCCCCCCCCCCCAACAAAAATAAACACAACAAAACAACAACAACAACCCGCCAGTATATCATTCACCCACTAACCATCCAATTTTCTTTTTATATCATTTTATTCTGTTTCTGTTATCCGTATGTCTAAGGTTTGTTTATGCTGTAATTCATTCACTCATCTAGTATATTTGTAAAGGAGTTTAATACAAAAAAAATATTTGAAATCAAGCTCTAACTTAAAAATTTCCAGTGGTGTGAAAAAGCAATGGATGTGAAAGGATATCCTTTGTCTCAGTTCCTTATCCTTAAACCAATCGACGAAAACTTCTATATTCACAGTATGAACTTAAAATTACGGCACATAGAAACACAATTGTTCTCCTACTGGGTTTGGCAGCGTTGTCCTGATTCAATTTTAAAAATTGTCAGAATTTATACACGTGTGTTGATGTTTTCACAAAAAGTAGGTCGTGTCATGTGTTATATACTGATAAGCGTGTTAGTAATATAACTCTTAATGTCCCCCATCGTTTTGACATTGATCACATTTTCCAGTTATTATTTCACGTCATAAAGCAAATGATAAAATTGAGTACTGATCTTACGATTACATTGTGAAAAAAAAAATCTAGAAGCAATTGGAAGCGGTTGATGGATTGTGTAGTATATGCGTACGCTGGGGGTTTGGAATCACCAAAATGAGAATAATCAAGAACCAAAGGCAGTGCACGCAGACATAGGTATATGGGGAGTGGACTACAAACTCGTGGCGTGAAAGTTTGGTACTTTTCAGCTATCCTTGTCATGTTTCTAAAAATGTTTCGAATATGAAGTCGTTTGGAAAGCAATCCCTTTCAGGGAATTTTTTTTTTTATATGACATACTTCCAAACCAACACATAAATTTTAAAAAAATAAATAAATAAAATAGAATGAGACAGCCCACAAATAATAATTTTCACTTTTACCAGAACTCCACTTTCTCTGTAAGATATCCGACAATTACACACAGGCTTGTTTCTAGAAAAGGTGATTGGATCCCCACCTCTGAACAAATTTGTTGCGAAAAAAATTATCATGACATCCCCTATTACTAACACTTTAATTATTTCAAGCTTTATGTAACAAAATGTATACATAGAATTAGAAATATATATATTTCTGTATAGTTTACAAGTAAAATGCGATCATTTTTTGTTTACTGCTTTTAGTGATCATAACAGATGTATTTGGAAATTTTATGAAACGAAAACAGGTAAATTCAAGCATCATTTAAATGAGTGTACATGCCAACTTATTGTTTTACCCTGCATATTATTTGTTTATTGTTGTCTCTATCCATTCTATTTTGACAGGGGAGGCGATCTTACGTTAATATCGGGGGAAGTGGGGGGGGGGGGGGGGGTTCGAGGAAGCTTAGCGACCGAGCGGGGAAGAATGTTGAGAGTTAAGGTTACCCCCCCCCCCCCCCCTCCCTCCGATAAAGAATACTTTGCGGTTTTAAAAAAAAACGCATTCTGTACTTTGCAGTCTCATATACAAATATTGAGCTATTATCACCTTTAAAAATCGTATATCTGCGTAACATATGTTTTTTCTACATTATGTGCTACACGTGTCTCGTGCAGAGGGTGCTGGTACGACGCTTCATTCATGGTTGTGTATTAGGGATATTGACATTTCTTTCTTCCCGTGCAAACAAATTCATGGCTAGACAGAAAGAAAGGGAAAAGGTGTAAATTTGAGAAGGTATTGGCGCTCGCGTGCAGCAGAGACACACGAAAAAAGAACTGGATGAATAAACTATTTGGTCTTTAGAGGAAACCATCTACATAATTACTTAAAACAAATGTGCTTAGACCTAGATATCGCCCCTGCCCCTTCCTTTGTGTCTGAACCTTTAGTCCCTGCTATTTGAATAAGTGTCTCTGCCCCCCCCCCCCCCCCCCCCAGCAACATGTGAAATACGCTTAACTTGCAGGGGCTTTTATATTTTCATTTTAGTTTGCTAAATATAAATGTTCCTTTTCCCCATCCTTCTTTTTCATTTCGACCAATTTACTCCAACTTGAGATTTTTTTATGAAACAATTTTTATCAAATTCTCGTTTATATTTATAGTCGACTAAGCATATAAAAATAATTATCAATCTTCTCTTCGACTTTCTTTCCGATTCTCCGTTCCAAGACTAATCAATTCACCCTTTCCTCTACCGAGGCATATTTTCCACAATTTCATTATTGTTTCTTCAAATGCCCTCATTTTGACCTTGAGCCAAATCTGGCAGCAGATGGTCGAAGCAATGTGAAAAGCGCCTCCCTTCATTTCCTGAAGTTTATCGTGGCACCAACTTAATATCAGGGTATTTACCCGCTACAAACTATAGCACGAAAACAGTTTTGTTATATCATTTTGTTCGTTGTTGTATCATATACCCGAAAAAGCATCGGTATGGGATATAATAATTGCAGGAAGTATTAAAATGGCATTAAACTGGCAAAATTTGAACAGCGCCACCTTACAGTAACTACTAATTTGAGATTATAATTTGAAAATTTATTGCATTTTATTGTGAATTTGGAAAATAGGCAAATTTTATATTTCAAACTATTATTTTTGACGTTGCACATGGCCTACATATACATTCTAAGCCTCTACAAGCTAGAATGGGGCATGATGGGAAAATTAGAGACACAGACACTTTCCAAATCCTGTTGAAAGATGGCGCCATTAAGAGCTTCAATGATGATACCCTGGGTAAACAAGACCATATTATTATCATTATTATTATTGTTATTATTATTATCATTGGTATTATTATCATTATTATTCTGAAAAACAGGATCAATCCCGTATATTCTTGAAAGACTTTGCTTTAACGAAAAGCACCAGGTGCTATCAAGTGCAATATTCTATTATATTGTTCTACCGTCCAAGTGTTTTCCTAATGAATCTCGTTGTGCCCAGTATAGCTGCCTTCTGCAGGTCGTAGACTTGTAGATTCGGGGAGATATTGGTGATCAGACATTCGGTTCCCTTCTTCACCATGCCTGTGTGTCCGATTATTCCAGTTATTATTATTATTATTATTATTATTATTATTATTATTATTATTATTATTATTATTATTATTATTATTATTATTATTATTATTATTATTATTATTATTATTATTATTATTATTATTAATTAATCAATATTATTATCAATATTATTGTCATCATTATCATCATCATCAACAACAAGATCACTATTATCAGCATCATCATCGCCATCGTCATCGTCGTCGTCGTTGTTGTTATTTTTGTTTCACTACGTTACAGTAGAATCCCCCAATACAAACCCTAACTTGAACTGACGTCCCAAAAATACCCGATCAACAATCATACTCACCTTGGCTTAACCCCCTGGCGACTGAAAACGAGGAGAGAAATATTCTTTAATCAGCTTATCGACAGCAGAGCCTCGTTCCTTTGGGGTCACGAGGTTCACCATGACCCAATTGGGACCCCAGACGGGCAAATATATAAGATTTATGACAATTTTGAAAAAGAGAAAGTGATTTATTTGTCGAAGCCTGAATGATTGTGAAGACATTTCAAGGAAGGTGTCCTTTTGTAAGCGATAATTTTGGTAACATACTAGTACTTGCTAGTTGAACTCGCTCTTAACCTTCAAATTCCAATGCAAATTCAAAATCAAAATATATTTTTCGTCACACCCCCTCCCCCCTCCCCCCCCCCAAAAAAAAAAAAAATACAAATGAAATGAAGAATGTTTGTTGGTTACCTTTTGAAAGCTGACTTTATTTACGGGTTAAATTTCTTTCTTCCCCTCGTGACTAATATACCAAAAAAATCCGGAATTTATGAAAGTATCATGAATTTCATCAAAAGGAGAATGTCCAATTCATTATTTCTACTGTCAACATCACAGCAATTAACGTAGAACAAATCCGACTTCATTATCATTAAAATGATATTACGCTGTGCAAACCTTATACTAACTTAAGTTACCTCACCTTCATAATCATCACCATTCCAAACATCATCGTTTCATAATCGATGTTATCAGTTGATTATCATTATTTTCATTATCATCCTCATTTGCATCACTATAAAACGTCATTATCTTCAATTATTCCCAGTCAGGATCATATCTAACAGTATCATCATCATCGTACACCATCACCACCATCATTATCATCGTCATCACCACCCTAATGATCACAATCAACATCGCCATCGCCATCATTGATATCATTATCATCTTCATCATAATCATCATCAGTATGAATATCATCATCATTATTACCATCATCATCTTCATCGTAATCATCATCAGCATCACCATCATCATTATAATCGTCACCAACGAGGTAATCAAATTTTAGCCAACATGATTGCCGACGATTTTCACCTCTCACATTGACCCCATCACAAACAATACTGCAAAACACGTTATTATAAATAAATCAAGATCTGCGAAATGCAAATTTTAAAGTAAAATATATATTCATTTTTATTTTGCTTTCTTTTTCCTGCTAATATTTACAATTTATGGAATGAGTAGAAAAAGTATGTACATCAGCTCAAGGTTTTGAATATCAAAGGTGGAAGATATCGAAACATGAAACATCAAGGTAAATGCAACAGCTAATCTAGGGACACTGACACACATCCACGAAGAGTTTTGTGATGAGGAACGAATTATGACTGTCCTGTAATAAACAGAAGGGTTTGTAAATGATTGATTCAACAGATTATTAAGTTTCTCACTTTCTCCTTTAACTGTTCCCCGGAGGTGTACAATATAGTAATTTTATTTACAACACAGACAGCTACGTTGAATAGGGGAAATGTTTCGGAATACATCGAATGACATCATTCGCCTTTTACGCTAATGAATGGTAAATCAAAATAAGTCATAGCAACCAACGTAGATCATTGTCTAACTACTTAATCAAAAAGGAAATGTATTTTTTCATGAGAATATTTTCATGAATTATCCATATCTCTGCTTAGAACATAATAGCACGATGAATACATACGATGTTATAAATATTAATGGTATAAAAGTGATTTCACGAATCTGAAAATGTACGTTTGTGCATGTGATGAAATAGGGACACTTACGGGCATGAATTAATTTAAAATAAAAATGCGTATATGAATGCCATCGTCGAATGCATCAGCGCTCAAATGATTTATACAAAATTTTTTGGTCACCATTTCAGTTCAATGGAAATGTTTAAAGACATATAGAAACATGCAATTACTAAAATGCCATAGAAATCTGCAGCCAATCGGAGTTCAAATAAATCCCATACAGGAAGTATAACAAATAGTTTAAAAATGTGTTAATGATCTATTTATCTTCTGCTTCATAAAACGTACGATTGTCATATGTGATTTGTAACATACATTATGTACACGCGAGTAGTTATTTGAGATTTTCAAAAAGTAGCAAGTTATTATCCAATGTCTATGACTATTAATATACCCATTTCATCTCATAAAGTCAAGAAATGTTACATAGGACTGAATGCCAACATGAATCAATCATTGTCAAGGTATTGTCTTGAGGTTGAATAGGAATGTTGTACAAAGGATAAGCATAAGAAAACTTCATTTTCTCTTGCAATTCATATCATTGATTTCATACAAAATGACAGTAGAAAAATATACACTCTTCTATACAATTATTAAGGCAACGCTATAAATCACTTACGTGTGATTGTCAATTTTCTTTGCATACTTATGTCCTCTATCTAGTGATAATAAACAAAAAAAAAAAGCTTTTCAGTTTTAGCGTATTGCTTGAACGAATCAAGAAATGAAAAGTTCAGTCTGCAGTGGTTTCGAGCTCTGCACAGGTAAAGATCATTTGTTTGAGCCGTTCCTCATCTACGTACATAGTAAAAACTTTTCAATCTAAGCGTATTGCTTGAAAGAATCAAGAAATTAATTTACTTAATAACATTACGGCATAGTAAGGAAACGTGTAATACTGGCCACACGTATTTTGATAGGAGTTATAATCAACGAGTCTCTGTTTTGTAATATGCCCCGATTAAGTAAATACCTTACAGCTGCTGATACGGGAGCTCTTTCAAGGGGGAAATATTTTTGACCCGGACACAGATTAGCTCAAACAGGTCGATCAACCCGTTAAGGAGTAGGAAAAGATATCCCTTCCCCCCCTTTCACGGTTTTTCTACAACCGGAGACGTGAAAATTCTTGAGAATTTTTGATGCGATAGCATTTCCATCTGTTTTTGGAAGAGGGGATTCTGTTTATTGCGTTTTGACTAGAACGGTGGGTAGCTATGAGAGAGCGTGTGAGGCGTGCGGCAGGCACGTGGCTTTATCTCCTCTGGGGGTATTACCAGATCGCCAAGGATGGAGCACAGCGGTAGACGGGGTGAGAGATGGAGAGAAAGAGAGCGAGAGAGAGATAAAGAGAGAAAGGGGGAGATGTATTGAAGGAGGGTAAAAGAGTCAACGAGAAAAGAGATGCAGAGAGAGAGAGAGAGAGAGATCGTGGTATGCCGTCTCAGATTTGATCGGTGCCCCCGCATAAACCTCACCTCTCCCAGCGAAGAAGAATCCAAGTGATGCCAACGTCACAGCCAAGCGAAGTCTTTGGTTGGCTCATCAAGTCGATGACTGGCTGCAACCCTGGAGGCACGCCATAGCCACGCGACGCACGATCGGCCTCTTATGCACGGTATCCGTGTAGAAGGCAGGCAGGCAATGGCTTGAGGCTGACTTATGGGATGGGTGATCGTGAAGGTCAAAGGTCGGGGTCATGTCAAGATCAGTGACGAGATGAGACAGGTTGGCTTCTAGTACACCACCGTACACCCAAAATGAAAAAGGCACGCGAATCGAGTCGATTCACGCTGCACTGCGCACGCCAGCTGCGTGACTTGGAAACCAGTCGCGATGCCTTCAGTTTCTTGCACTTTTCCCATTCCTTTCCTTCCGCTCGCTTTCTCCCTTCTCTCCGAGTGAAAAAAAGGCCCCGATGAATAAGTGAAAAGTCACAAATCGTTCCAATTAGGATTACTGGGGCACGTAGAATCTCATTGCCAAGTCCGCCATGTCCCGTTGCATTTGTTCGTTCTCTCTTTGCTCCCGTTCCACTGTACGTCGAAGTTTAGTGCGTCTATTTTGAAACCAAATCTTGACCTGGCGTTCAGTGAGTTCGAGGACTTGAGAGAGCCAGGCACGGCGCTCACGGCACGGGTACATACTTCGTTTGAACTCGTCTTCGAGATGGATGAGCTGGAGTTTAGAATAAGGTTTTCGTTTGGCTCGGCATCCATCGCCGTTTAGATCTTTCGTGAGGCCATCTATGAAAACAAATAGAAGAAAATAAATATTATTGATTACGATAATGAAGATAAATGCTTAATAACAAACACGTAACGATAATTTCGTCACCATTGTCTGATCACTTAGATTCTTTTACATCAAATAATACGCAAAGGCTGCTCTCTTAATAATTATAAACCATTTAATTGCGTACCACGGAGAAATGCACCAAGAAAGGCAGGGAAAAGAAACGAATTTAATAGAAATCGATATTATCTGGACCAGATCTGGATCTGCCACGTCGACGATGTGGGGGTTAATTAGGTCAAGGGTTGAATTTCGACGTCAAGATCTATGCTCGATTCTGATTGGCTGATGGAAGTTTGTTTGGGGTCTCTTCGACGCGTCTTCGTCAACCGCTCTGAGTGTGCCTGTCAGGGCGGGGCACGAGGAAAACTTTTCGACTGCCTGCTCGTCTACCTCAGCGATTAAATCATGATTATTAAAAAAGGAAATAACAAATAACCACTTCAATCTGTTGCGAAGAGACTTCGCCTATTTGAAATAATGATACGAAATTAGGTACAATCCGCAATAATCTTGATAAATGTTGGACAGTTGGGTTTTGACCGATGAACAAAATTTTTTTCAGTCAAGATAAGTCTAATAAATTCGGCCTTTAAATCCAAAATGCGATTCAAATTTTAAGGTAACGTAGAAGAGGAAGAAAGCATTAAGAATGATTTTTTTCTTATTGGAGAAACGGAATCGTCCCATGTCAAATTCATAAGGTCATAATGCCAACAGCCAATTTATGGTACGACAGTTTGTGTTCCTAACATTAAAAACGAGATGCTTGGCTTTTAATAAGTAGAAGATCAAATCTAACAGGATATTTTATGGGCATATTGTTTTGCACATTTTACAGCAATAAAATGTCACTGAATAAAACACAGCAGTCGGAAGACATATGGTTCGAACGGAGAGGGGAAAAACACAGAGAAAATAGCATGAGTGATTGCAGATGGAGGTACTTTAGTTCCGAAATATTTCACTCAGCCAAGACTATTAACGTGCGGGGAAGAAAAATATGAGACGAGTAATGAGAATCAACAGAATTTATTGAAAGAACCTATTCCCCTCCCCCAAATATCTCCCCTTCTCTCTGTCTCTGTCTCTTTCTCTCTATCTTCGTGTATATCTGTCGACATCGATGCACTCCGAGAGAGAGAGAGAGAGAGAGAGAGAGAGTAGGAGAACTGTGTAAATTGTTTCAATACATATGCAATTAAATGGATGGAATAGCTGCCCCAGATAGACCACCTTCGCCCTGAGGGACTATTATTCGGGTTGTATGTGCGCGAGCGAGAGTTTGTGAAGGATCGAAAGTCCTAATGCGGCTCGCGAGCGATGGATTAAGGGCCGCTCGATGATACCTGCGGACATCCCGCAGCGTGTTCGGACAATGTCGATGACGAGGGGCATCATCGCTGTCGCTGGTCAATTCGTTTGGCACGCGCCGAGAGCGAATCTAGGACGACGGCTCATTAGCGGTTCTGTGACCGCCGATGAGGGTGATGTCAAAAGTGCGCTGAAATCACTGATCGATAAAGTGAACGCATATTACACCCCAATTAAAGAAATTTATTTTTCCCGGCTGTGAAACATATTTTTTTGCCCTCATTTTAATGACGCTTAAAAATGATATTGATGATGGTAATCAAACTACAATGATACAGCTACCCTGTTTAATTATTTGATAAATTGTCGTTATCTTAATGAGATGAATCTATTTGAAACTAGTTATTTCTCATTATAGAATATTTTCGTGTGTTTGGAACAACTAGTTATAGGTGGTCATTTTGGGGCATTGGATTTACGCAATAACAATTTAGCAAAGAATGTTGCACATAAAATGTGTCGAAAAACAAAATGTGAGAAATACGGTGACGAAATTTTCTTACCCATTTTTTCCGGCGTTGAATCATTCGACGAACTCGTGTATGCTCTAGTACTACTTGTTTCTGATGACGGTGACAGGTCTTCGCGAACATTCCGTCTTTCGCAAGACATCGAATTGTCTGTGTACGCGTCAAACATTGACGACGACGTCGAATGGACCGGTGAGCGCTGATGGAAAGATGTCGGAGTTGACACTGTGGGCGAAGAAGGCACAAACGGTGGCGAACAAGTGGTAGGAGATGAAGCCAGCGGGCCTGGGAAGGATGAGCAAGGGTATGGGCGAGGTGCTACGGGCCCGTGATCGGCAGCGTAAATGCCAGGGGCGTTGGTATACCAATTCCCTGCCCCTATTCGATCAAAGGCATCGTAATCGGAGCAGGGGACGAGCGAGGTGGCATCGAGGGAACCACGGTAAGCATCGCGGTAACAGACGGCGTCACTCGAGGCACAATGCTGCATATCCATGGTTATAGCCCAGCGAATAGTTCCTCTATTTCAACGCGACTTGTCCGACGACTCAGCACGGTCTGCTGCCTGTACCACCAGCGCGACTCAGTTATACTTTTGCGTCTGGTTGGATACGCGTAAACACTCCTCCTAGTTGCTAGCAGCCACACATCAATCATTACTCACTTCAGCTCAAAGGGGCAGTATTAAAATCCAATGACGGTTCAAATCACTTGCTCGGACAGTACGCCTTGCGCGCATCCGTCCTTACACACGGCCTCGAACAATTAGGACGAGCGCTGGACGCTCTGTCTAATCGATTCGTAAATCCACGAATTCACACCTTCTCGCTTTTATAAATTCAAAATTTTAGATGAAAATGAGGACAAGATATTTATTTGCTATCCCCAAATCAATAAAAAGCCCGTAACTTTGACTATTTCCGATCAATAAACCTATAAAGGTACACACACAGTCGTAGAAGTGCTCATGACCTTATAACATGTATCTAGACAAAATTGCTGCGTTTTTCTCGCCTTTTAGACGACAAAGTTGTCATCGTCGGTTGTAAAATTCATAAGACGATCCCTGAATTTTCACAAAATAGCACATCTGCCATTCTACAAACGCAGAATCTGGTACCCAGGGCGGGACATTTGAATAGAGACGACCCTGGATACAGCTCGACAATCAGTCGTCATCCCCCGGTTGTCATACGATGGCATGACTTTGAACACCGTCATTTTCATTCAAATTTATCGGAAAATTATACTTTTTCCTTTCATCTGCAAGAAAATATACAGAAATTATCAAAACTTTCCAAAATATTCCGAGAAAATGAGGTAAAATATGGGAAAATTGAGCCCAAAGACACGGCGTGCGTACTGTGGCGGCAAGGGTGCCGGGACGCTATGGAGGTAACTTTGGGTGACGAATGTCTAGTTTTTGAGCCCTAGATGGCGCTTATGTATTGCAAAATATGCTGGGGAAAAGCTGATAAAGACGTTGAGCTATTTTTTCTCTGTCTTTGGCATTTTATTTGGTCGAAATTGAAGGAGAACAAACAAATTTCGTCAAAACCACTGCGTGCCGAGTGATATGGGATATCTACACTAAGACTACCCCTATATGGAACTTGAACTGTCTTCTTTTCTATTTCAGCTCTTGTCTTAGGAAAATCATGGTTTAGAGAACATGTTAGATGATTTTTGAGTAGTTTCTTCTGCTAAAATTTGTTCTTGAGCTGTGTAAAAATGTTGATATGCAGGGTGACGACGAGCGCTGAGAAACCAGGAGCAACAAGGTACCCATACACATGCTTCCCGCACAGCTGCTGAAGGCGCGAGTGCATTGTAGAGCACGGGGTCATTAGTTCAAGTTTCATACATTTGTGGAGCATTCATTTGCACCAGAAATTCTGAATTTAACACTTCGAATGTTCATTTTATTCGCCAATCTTGACTCAAGTTGTAAGAGGAGATATGGGCCATTCCCCTTTGCATCTCTACCCCACCTCCTTGCCTATTGCGAAGAAGCTGGATTCCTAAGGAGAGTAATGAGTAGCAAACACACAAACGGGACTTTTTCAGGCTCGTTCGCAACTATTCTTTTTTTGAAAAATAAAAAAGAATAGTACAAAAAAAATTGGCAAAATTTAACGGTTTAAAAATCTTTTTTACCTTTTAAATATTATATTTATGAATGGTAATTATTTGTTTATGATCTAATACTTAATTAATTAATTAATTATGTAATGATATGTACGTTGATGCTGCTTGCTGAAAGTCTGGTCATGTATAAAAGCCGAGAACTCAACGCGGCAGCTCAGAAGCAGTTGACAGTCGAAGCTTTCGGGAGTGGAAGATTCGGCACTCCAAAAATGTGGCATTTTGGCGGATATTTCAGTGATTTCTTCTTACTGTGGAATAATACCGGTAGCTTGTGTCCCACAGCATTCATGTTGCCTGGAAACTAGATATGTGGAGTCATAATAACAGCGAAATGTCTTGATCGCTCAGGTAGACAAAACGCTTTGCGTCGTTGCCAGACCAGGCTCCCGTCATCTCATCGCGGCGTTGGCAGACAGTCGAGCTACTGCGTGTGAGTACGGTAAGTGGTTGCGTGTACATGTGTCGTCTGCTTACCCACCGCTTGTATACATGGGCTCAAATGATACACCATATTCTCTATAAGGTGTCGAAAGATAAGTTATTTTTGTCTTTCTCATCTTGCTATTCGGAACATGATTTGTTTTACATCTTCGGCGGAAATTTGGTTACGGCAAAGAGATGAAAAGAGAGCAAAACAAAATTTCCCTATTCATATCAAATTTTGATTAACAGGTGGTGGGGAACTTTTGAATGGGAGGAGGGTCGTGGATCATATGGCTATATGATGACGTGACCTAATTTTCCCATGATCGATCCTTAAATATGAAAAATGAGAAAATAAATAGCAAGGAGGAAAAAAGAAGGGAAGAATTATTGGGAAATAATGTCCAATCACAGAGTTGAAACATTGATGGGGGTGAGTAGTGACATGATGCTGATTCATAAGAAAGGTCATTCATGTAAACAGATGGTTAAATAGGGGGAGGGGCATGAGAGTGCGTTGTTATTCATTCATAAACATCTAAGGCTACAGTTTCCAGGGCCTAATTAAATCAGGAACTATGCGGTTTTTCTAAGCAAGCGTTGCCGTTGAAATATTAAACCCAACAAACTTTCAGGTCATCATAAAGAAGATTCGAAGCAAAATGAAAGTATGTATTGTTCTATGTATATCATTTTTTATGACGCTCAAGTTTGAAAAATAGGCCCATTTTTTTTTTAATTGCGTGACATAATGCTAAAACGAAACTGTGTAGAATTTGAAGTGTTACCGTCAATATTTACGACTTAAATTGTATCATGTGTATAGTGTTGTCGAATATGTGGATTGATATCATGATTTTTGTCCTTGGCCTTATGCATTTGCCGCATAAATGTTAAGAGATCGCTCATTGCACTTGTAAAAGATATCGTGTTTATATCCGTATCGGTATTGTTGCCGATAATTAGTGAACTATCTCTGAAATCAGAGATATATGAGAGTTGGAATGGGCCGATTTCTGAGCAAAATATGAGATACATGTTGTACATGTCGACCACATTGTCTGCCTGATATATGGATGATACATCGTGTAGGATGGAACTTTCGAACACGTGCTTGTCTAACAAATTAGTCTCTTGCAAGCCTTTTTGTCAAAACCCCTCAGTATACTCGCGTCTCAATTCTTGTTTCTTCTCCTCGAGCTCATCTCCTGATAAATCCATATCTCTTTGTTCTCCTGCCTTTATTACTTTCTATTCATCTGTTCTTTCCAGTAATTTATTTCTTTTGTTTGAACAACATGTGACGTGAAAACGTCATCCCGTTTTGTCTTCGCGTACGTATAGATCTGTTTGTTTAGACGGGAGGCTTTTAATGATACCGTGAGCGTCAAGATCTCGAGAGCTTTGTTCGGCAGAACACATAGAACCTCTTTTTTTTTTAAATGATGAATGGATAATGATAACCTCATGTAGATGATAAACCTACATTACTGGTGATAAGATAATTAAATGCCAGATATCTCTTCCAAATGATTTCTTTTTCATGCGAAATGAATGAGTCTTGCATAACGCAATAAAAGCTAACGATCGATAACCAACTCTCACACCTTGACTTCAATAATATTTCAAACGATTGCTTATTGACCCGAGCAAACACTGTGTCTCATTATGTTATTCATAGAGCAATATACAGAGTAGATTTGGCGCGTTATAAATCATATGAATTATAATTATTATTCAAACCAGATTAGATTTTGCTTCTATTCATCAACAACAACAACAACAACAAATCGACCTGCATCTAACCGATTTTATTCAGGCTCTCAATCCAATGTTAAGACATTGATTTTTGTACCCTAACCCATACCTTTGACTATTCACATTTGCTCTATGTATAGTGGAATTCATACAAATTAAAGTCAGGTGTAAAATATTGCAAAGAGCTGTCAAATAGAAATTTTGTTCACGGTTGATTCAATGGTAGAACACATAGTGGTTATCTCCAACTGAAGACACGCATATTCCTGTCCAGTGTTAATATTTCATAAAAATTCATGTAAGCTTGCAGCTTTACACTTGTTTGTCGAATGTGCCCAAATTAAACAGGTGTTTCAACGGGCGTAAAAATCACACTTTGTTCTTAATTTAGGGTATTCTACGTATTATTTTAAAAAACGATTTAAAGAATCAAACGAATTTTGAGAAACACAACGTCTGCTCATAAAGTATTGGTATTTGTAGGCCAGAGCATTGCTAGCATTGCCAGAGCATTGCTAGGTCTACTTAAATTCCTACTTTAGCAAGCGTCGGATGTTATTAAATGTATAAAATGATACAAACTTATAAATGGTCTTATTTTACCAAAGAATAACAGGTCTTTCTCATCATCACGCACGAAAAATGTTGACCCTTGAATGACACCAGACGATAATGACAAAGGTAGGATGGGTAGGGGATAGGGAGGGAGGGAGGGAGGGAGGATAGATGGTAATGTGGTGTGGAATCCACCAACGCTGTTGCTTAACAAGCCTTTCTTTCTTCTCGGGAGCGCGTCCGTCTTTGTATAAGGTTTAATGCCCCTCAGACATAACATTGAATCATTATGCTATCCCTGGATCAAGAACAAATCGCTTTATTTGCTTTTGATGTATCAACGCCATGATTTCGTGATCAAACCGGTGGTATTTTATGATATTGAAACAAGAACAAAAGAGAGATAGGGTTATGAATCTGAGGGGGACACCCAGTTTGGAATGAAACGAAAATCCTATGCAATAATCTGTGAATGTAAACCTTCCCACCAGTGGTTACTTGTCATAATAGCGTGCTTTCGTATGCGAATAGAATAACAGTCAACTTCAACATGTTTCCGTTGTTCTTGAATTCTGTTATCTTACCCTCAATTTTTTGTGGTATCCATAACGGACGCTTGGATATGATTTCGTGTGCGAGGTGCATTTGGGGGTAATGGGAGCTGTCATAAGAAATTGGGGTTGGTTTGCAAAATGCAACCCGAGGAGGGTGTACCGTGGGACGTTTTCGAGACCATGGGGTGTGCTTATCGGGGGTATGTTTACCCCCCTTTGGGAGTCGCTTGGCTTGGTTTGCGCTTAGGCATTAGATCGCACCTGTGCCATGTACATTAATTTCATTTTTCTTCCTCCTTCCCCTTGTCTGTTCGTTTAAATTCCGTGTCCAATTTCCAGACTCTATCCTCTCTTTTTATTTGACCCGAGGGTATGTGTGTTTAACCGTGCTTTTTATGTTTTAACAGTAGCGGATATATATTTTTCAGAGGCGGGGCTTACCAATATGTCCTCTTTTACTAGGTAAAGGGTGTGAATAAATTTAATAATGTGATGTTTTGACACATTTTTTCAGCCAAGCTCCCAAAGATATCACAAATGGTTATTTTGAAAAGAAGGTTTACATATTTTAAATGAAATGTAACTCTCAAATGAATTGACTGAAATTAATAGACTCCGTATTCAATCACAACGAATTATTTATTTGCAGTTTTTTAAATATTGAAAGCGATACTGTATTCCAAAGCAGGACGAAACTAAATTGTCGTTGAATAACCACATCAGTCATAGTAAGATTAATCAAGAACTTTATGCATCATTTAAAAAACTAATATGAACTGAATTTCATGTTTTCTTACAAGATTTGAATTTATTGATTGGCGCCGTTGTTTACCGACGTACTTTCATAGCCAACGCTTATCCCCTTCAAAAAAAAAGAGGGCTTAGAGCGCATGCTCAGGAAGTTACACAGTTTACACAGTCTAGACAACAAGCATCAACAGGTCTCGAATGTACAGTCGTAAAATTATATGTGATTATTTCATAGGAGAGATATAAATTGTGAGAAGGAGAGAGATATTCGGAGAGATAGAACGTTTGGGCAGAGCGGGGCTTCAGTCGTCTGCTAAAGCGCTTTTTAAACGTTTTATTCCAAATTTGGGGCAACCATTTAGTGTTTCCCCTTTATAACAATCCCCTGTTTGTTGTTTTAGCAGCAATATTACAACGGTTTAATCATTGATACAAACAAGGAAACACAAGAGGGTCTTAACCCCAGAGGGACCTCGGGCGACCTGTTGCTTAGGTGGATATAATGGGTATAGCAGGAGAAAATATTAAAATGATGCGAAATGGTCTGATGTAATTAATACGAACTTCCTTCTCACCAACCTCGCTATGTGCTCGTACCAGGAACGTTTAACGCGGTTGTTTGCGCCTCTCTCATTGTGTCTGTCCCCCTGTTCGGCTTTGTCTGCTCCATCACTTTCCTACTATCACTTTCATCACTTTCCTACATTCATTCATTCATTCATTCCACCCGGCTATTTCCAGTTTTTCTGTCTTTCCCATGTCCTGATGTCCAGGTACTTCTCAGTGAAAGTTATATCAAAGTGTTACCAGTTTGGGGGAAAATATTGCTCTAAATTAATAAGATTTAGAGCAATAAAGACTGCTGGTCCAAACCCTCCAATACATTTGTTTTTAAATCTCTCTTTCTCTCTATCTCTATCTATCTCTCCTTCTCTCTTTCTCTCCATGTCTGTCTGTCTCTTTCTCCTCCTCTCTCTCTCTCTTTCTCTCTCTCTCTCTCTCTCTCTCTCTATGTCTCTATGTCTGGCTGTTTATTTATCCTCCCTTCTCTCTCTCTCTCTCTCTCTCCCTCTCTCCCTCTCTCTCTCTCTATGTCTGTCTGTCTCTTTCTCCTCCTTCTATCATTCTCTCTCTCTCTCTCTCTCTCTGCGCCTCCCTCTCTCACAAACGCAAACACACACACACACACACACACACACACACACAATCCCCCTCTCTTCTCTGCCTCTCTGTCTATCCCTCTCAATCTTTATTTTTTATTAGCCATAAAAACGTTATAATTTAATTCCTGTGATTGTATATTTCTTGGTCTTGTCTTGAAGATACTGCGCAAATTCACCTCAGAGTGGCTATCGACATGCAGACCATCATACAATCGTTATAGCCAATGTCAAAATATAGGCCCATTCAGTTGTTTGTGTCTTGTAGGCCCATCCGTCGTTGGAAACAGAGATGGCGATGGAAGTGTAAGAAAAATTTGCAGAAACTTTTCTTGATTGAAATAAAACCCTTTCAAAATGCTGTGATAAAACACCCTATATTATAGGATCCATCGATTTAAAAATGAATATACGGTTCGGTATATTGTAGCGTCTATCCAAGTACAGGAAAATGATAAAATCGCTTTTCTATCGTGATCCGGATTATTTGATTCATAAGTTGTACACTCTCCACTCGTCAAGGAAGCATTCCATATTCCAATCCAAGCCCCGTCTCGTTATCTTACTCAATATAATATACATCATGTACATCATTTTCATGTAATATTTCTCTGCCTGGCATCCTTATGTTTCTGAAGTTATGTCCCCATCCTCTTTGCCTTTCTTACTCCATCTCTGCTTATCCCCCCCCCCCCCCCCAATTCCTCTCATAAAGAAATTGCTTGATTACTGACATGACTCCCCGGGGGAGTGAAAATAGAGTGAAAACTCGCTCTTCTTATTTAGAGAACACTCGATGTTCACTCATAAACAAGTAATCACTGAGGGAGTTAAAGTGGATTTTTTTTTACAATATGTAACTGTTAAGCATCCATCATCTACTTTATTTTTGCATCATTATAGCCATCACTTATGATAAATCATAAAACACCCACGTATCACGTCCAAGATTGAAACGAAAAGTGAGTTCCATGCTCTATGGACATGATGAGGATTGTAATAAGCGCGGTCTGACTTGTGTCTGACTTGGTCTGGCGCGTGTTGATGGCAAGATTTGTCGGCGTCTGGAACTTTCTTCTTCCTTTCTTTGGATCGGTATTTATTTTCCCGGGGGACAGCTGATTCCACAAAGTATGGCTAAAACATTATGTATGAAAGTGTGCTTAATAAACGTGTTTATTAATGTTCTTCTCACCTGTCTTTTTTGCGTGCCATCGTCGGATGTTGGATAGATTTAACTATGTCACCTTTATAATGAGTGCCCGGCGTTGTGAACATTGTGCAAAATAATGGTGTAATTAGAAATGTGAAATTTTACCCTCTAATATCAGTTTTTGTCAGTATTATTATGGGAAAAATAGAACAACATATTAATCGAATCGAATGCATGTTTGGACTACAGTCATTGGTTGATTATATCATATCATTGAACAAAAATTGTCAAAACTTGCGGAAACGTTGAAATTCTTGCATGATTATGTCAGCATGCTTTTGCCTCGTTACACCAAACATGTTTTTTCATATTCTTAAATTATTCTCTTTAATGCTATCATTTCTAGCATCAAATGGCAACATTTGCATATTAAATATTAATTGTCTTGAATTATGATTGCAAGTGTCATTTCCAAATACCGGTACTTCGAAATCGTGCCAAAAATGTTAGATGTTTTTACGTCTTTGTGCAGGTGAGTTCACTCACTTTTAGCCATAAGTCTAGCTTCATATTTTACTATGGTACTAACAAAGCATGACCTTCAGTAGAGCGCGGATGTTCATGTTATGTTGTCTTTCTCATTCGATGCATTCCCCAACATCAATGTTTTAAAATCATAACGTGTAATATCCACCTCTTGATAAAATATCAATAAATGTAAAATGTTGGTGAATGCATGTTTGGTTGTTTGCAATTTTAAAAAAAGCAAGCTTTGAAATGAGTCCTTATCCGATGACATAGTCGTTTCATTGTGTATAAAAAGTGAGCAGAAACATTTTCGTTCTAGTTAGGTATATATGAAAGAGGATTGGAGTATTAACAGAATGTCAAAGGTCAAAGGGCATGCTTAAGAAGCCGAAGCAGCCAGCCCATATCCAACCTTGATGATCATCAACTTCATCACCTTAACTCCTTAACAGAAGCACATCATGCGATAACCAGATAACAAGTTGACATCCGATGCTTGTTTCGGACTGATCTGCTGATGTGAGAGGTAATGGCGGTGGTGATGAGGTGGGCGAATGGGTAGCGGCTGATATGGTTTATTTCCTTCAACATTAACGAAACGTGTATCATCTGCACATTAGTTCTTGTATTTTTTTTCATCTATGATTGAATAGATATTTATTTTCCTAACTGCTAAGGAAGGAAGTATATGCAAGGCCGATCTGAGGGATTTGGTAATGATAATCAATGTCCTACCAATGAACACCAGCAGATTGACTTGGTTCGAACCCAGAACCTCGTGGTAACGAGACAATCGTTCTCCCGCTAAGGAAAAGATACCACTACTTGATAGGTATACGGAGGTATTGGCCCCTTTAATATGTTTTATCCAAGCTTAACCACTCCAAACCCCAATTTTGGTAAAATAGTGGACACCTTATTCCAAACACCACCAGTCTCGAGTCATCTCAACAACTCATTTAACACATTGATCTCTGTATCTTCCTCTGTCTAACGAGTCGCAGCCTTCGATCCACCCAGAGGTGCCACATTCAATACACCACCGATCTACCATGTCTTCCTATATTGATCGAAACACAAGCAATCTGTATATACAATCATAGCCTTATTGGGACTGGACACGCACACTTCTCTAAACTTCTCAGATTAGACAAGCGATTTTGCAGCCCCATCCCCTTCCTACACTCCCTCCTTCAGTAGCATTGACCGCGTACGTTTTTTGATAATGCACTTTCGATATTTTTTCTTCTTCAAAAGGAGTCGTAATGAAATCGCTTCTAAAGCATAAACATTGGCATTAATTATGTGTACTCCCGAAATAATTTCAACAATTCCGTTCGATTGCGGATTTAGAGGTGGGAATGATTGGTTTGAGATTTTCATCCTTTTGACTAACTATTTACACAATTTATTAATCCTATCTCATGGGAAATTCCATTTCGCACTTTAATACGTTCTAGTATGGGTATGCAAATTATAAGTCTCCATGTTCAGCTCAAACATCGGCAACTAAAAAGGTGTTATACGAATAAATGAAACTCGTATTCCAAATGATGTATACATACTACACAGCTATAGACACACACAACGTGAATACCTGTTGACACTGATACTGGAAAATAGAAATAATATTTGAGTTCAGGCGTCAGTCTTTGACAACATTTTTTTCCCCCCATATTTCTTTCCACGTTTGATAAGATTTCAAAACGTTAAAAACATTCCTTATAAATAGCAACACTATACGTTTTTCATACCATCATGGACATTGGCAGGTGCATGGGATGTTTATGTTTGAAATATTCATTCTTTGGGTCGGTGGTCGTTTTTATTTCTTAGCCAGCTGGTCACTTTTAACGCTTTAAAACATGTTTACCATGTTCATTTATGTTTGACCTTTCGGCTTGGCCAGTCAGATGGGGAATCAATCTGTTTTCGGGCATACGGGTTGCTGGAGGCATAAAAACAGACTGTCTTGAACTTGGAGGAGGTTCGGTCAATGATAACAGTGAGTACTGTGTTTGCAATTTCACTCCCCGGGGAGTCACGTCAGTGATCACTTGTTTAGGAGTGAATATCGAGTGCTCTCTAAAAAGAAAAGACTGCTTGTCGCTCTATTTTCAGTCCATTTTCACTCGCCCGGGGAGTCACGTCAGTGATCACTCGATTTTTTTTAGAGAGAGTATAACAGCGAGGGGTAGATAAAGAGAGAGAGAAAGAGACAGACAGACAGATATACAGTAAAAGAGAGTGGGCGAAACGAGGAAAGAAAGACTTAGAAATGTTTAAAGGACGAATGTGAATAATGAGAAGTGGAAAGAGAGAGACAGAAATACAAAGGGAATGTTTCACATATTATATATAATATATATATATATATATATATACATATATATAATGAGAAATATACTCAAAACAAGATATATGAATATTAGAGGGACATCGGTGTGTTCGTAAAGTCTTGGGACCACTAAATTAGTTATTTTTACAGCGGGTGGTACCTTAAACAGTTTATATAATTTCCTTCCATCACTTCTAAGATGACAGGAGTTGGCTATACATGAAAGCTTATTATAAGGACCAATGTGATTAAATGTACCTTGCCTTTTCCGGCTTTTGAATGTAACGATTTCCGTTAAAAAAGACAGTCTACAACTCGATATACACCCCTTTCCCGTTTTATTTTATCTTGTTAAGTGACGGAGACTGATCAGCTAGGTAGATTTATTGTCGCAAAGATTATCTAAGATATTTTGAGTGAAATCAAATCATCATCTTTGAATAAATCTTGCTATTGGACGCTGCCCTGTGAAACAGAAACACTTTTAGGGAAATTCTGTTCTGGAACCAAGAATTACAATGCCTCTCGCAAAGAGCCAAACACTAATAACAAAACGAAAATGAAAGCTGAATTTTTTTAATGATAATCAAATACTTATAAAAACTAGTAAAACAAGAGAGCAATGTTTATAACATTAATGGAACAATGGTATGAATGTTCCCTTGAATTCCTGGCCGAGCAGATTACATGAGATTTGAAGTGTAATCTTCTAGGAATGCGAGCAGAAGACAGTCTGATCCAAGTTGGTGTAAGGAAGCTACTTTTGTTTTTCCTTCCTGAATTTTGACACGCATGATAGATGGCTTCAGCTACAAATTCCTGTCAGAAGAGGAAAAAAAAAAGACAAGAAAACATCGCATGCATGAAAGTGAACTATAATCAGCAGGAACAAGAAGCATTGGACATAATTATTCAAGGATTAAGGTGATTATTTGAGAAACCCATGTTATATAATTATGTCTGTAATGTCTGTTGTCGTTGTATGCGGGTACAATTTCTTTTAATCTTACAGTTTAAATGCTAAAGGGAATTCTTAGGATGCATTCCTCGAAATCATTAAGGAATGAGGACAAGATCCTTTTTTTTTTCTTTCATGAATGTCTATTCCTCTTGGTGCAGTATACTATCAGATAAAGAGTGGGTCTTCTAGTTTCGTGTACCTCCAGATTCATGATTTATTATAAAACGGGTTCAAGAATGCAGCCATCCTGACTGGTCAAATAGCACCACGTGTTGCCTTCCCGCATCCAATAAATAGTAAATGAGTAACTACTACAAAATGAAAAATAAATTTATAAGTATAATTATTATTCGTTTCTTTTGGGACCTTTATAATACAAGTAATGCTTTTGAATTAGGTTCCACCACTTTTGTTTTATTATAAATTCCTTACCAATCATTATGATTCATTGAATTCATGTATTATACTCATGCTATTGTTCATACTTCGATAATATTCACTATTGATTGTCATGTATGATTTATTGTAATTGGTTAAAGAAAAACAAGAGTGGAAAAAATAAATTCAAATCAAATATAGGCTGTAGACAGCAGGTAGTCGATTTTATTTGTTTTATTGATTTGTGTTTTAATTATTCATTTATTTCTAATTATTATTTTGTTTGTACTGCATGTACCTGTAGTTTTCGCAATCGAAAAACCGCGAATTCACTGCAAAATCATGGTGGTAAGGGGACGAGCCTGGATTCTGTATTGTGACTTTCACTCAAGCATTGCATGTAAACCAACAGGTTCCGCCTGCATCATGTGCCTGTTCTCGTTATTAAATTATAATGACATTTCATTACTATTTCTAATCTATACCGACTTGTCTTTGTCTCGCCAGACAAAAGATGAAATCATTTATATCAAGAATTATTTTGTTGTTGTTGTTCATGCTGCATCATTGGCAGGGCGTTTCTTTCATGGGGTTGTGGTGTGTTTTTTTTACGGGAAGGGTAAAAACTATTAGTTCAGTCCCCTTTGTCTTGATAACCAGTATGTTGTTGGCTTGTCTGTTAAAACAAGCAGGCCTTCCCCGCTTATGATTTATGACCTCGATACAGCAGGCCATATCTCGTTCTAGATCCCCCCCCCCCCTGCTCCTCCTCCTCCTCCTCCTCCTCTCCGTGCTTTCTCTCCATATGATTTCCACGCCTAACGTTTCATACTCGGCTACCTTCTGTTACTGTTGTACAATATCAATTTGCATTTATTTTTGTTTTCATCTTATCTCGGTTTATTCGTTCCAAAATAGTTACCTCCTTTCCGTCTCGCACTCTCGACCTCGGCTAAATTTTTAATAATAATAATAATAATAATAATTTTTAACAATAATAATATGGTCTTATTTAATAAGGGTAGCCTAAATCAGTATTGTACTGATATTATACTACTAGTAACCTATGTTATAAACTGCTCGTCCTGAGGGCCATGTCAATTTATATTACCTTACTCCAGTATTACCAGGTACCCGTTCAATACTCCTGGGTCGAGAGGAACAAATATAAGTAAACACCTTGTCCAAGGATGACAGCACCGAGCAATGGTCGAACCCAGAATACATCTCGTATGAGACTAATGAGTCAAAAGGATTCGCCAATGTACCACAATGCTCCCTCTCTTCTCTTCATGTTTTACCCCCCCCCCCTCAATTGCTCCGACATTTATGCTCCGGGCTTTGTTTCAAAGATCCAGGGTTAGGGTTAGAGTTAGGGTTGCAATTGGAGTTTTAGTAAAGTTTACGATTAGGGTTAGGTGTATTGCTTGGTCTCGGGTTGAAGTTTATAATTCGGTTAGTGAATGAAATTAAAACGGAACAATTATCGCCGGAGCATGTGTCGTATGACCCCCCGCCCATGCGTCTATACCAAAACCGCACATTGCATAATTCTGCACATGTAACGCCCACCACCACCACCACCACCACCAGCCGATTCCATCCTCCCTAAAAAACATTCTCCATCTGTCATCCTCTTCATACCTCTATCATCTACCCCGTCAATCCTCGGCAAATCATAAAAATATTATGTCCCAACCCATTCATTCTTCTCTCTCCAAATAAGGGCATTTCCAAACATCTTATCGCGTCTCTCATAAAATGCGGAGAAGCGATAGGAAGAGGGAGGGGGAGAGAGATGGAGAGAGAAGGAGGGAGAGATGAGAAAGTTGTAAAAATGTGAAAATGAAGAACATTGTTGGATATGCAATAAATATGTTTCTGAAAATAGAAAATTGATGTCGTTCTACGTGATAAATCACAGGTGTATTATTACGAAATATTCATCAAAATACATGAAGGTCATATTTAAATTCCCAAATTATAATTTACAGGGTTTTTTCGGCTCGACATGTTATTTTCTGGTCCTACTCTTTGCAACTGTTTCGGGACAAATGGATGCTGAATTAAGGTCACTGTCAATAATGAAAAAGACAAATGTTTGATTGTAACAAACAGCTGTTCGATAGCGTATTTAATTTAATCGTTTTGGAAGGCATTTCCTCTATTATAGGGTTTCTGGCCTAAGATATTAATATTTGTGGTTTTAAGCCGAAATATATGATAAATACAGCTCTTATAGGAAAGAGAGATTCGGTATTTTTAGCTGCACATAACCTGATAACATTCATGTTATTTAGAGAAACGAGATGCATCTGCACCTGTTATATTGATTTATATTATAATGTTTTATGCTTATAAATCACATTCTCAAGAACATTAGAATCTATTCGTATTTGTATAATTATATGATAAATGTTTGTATTCTGTTTTCGTCTCTCTTTTTTTTTTTGGGGGGGGGGGAGGGGGTGTTCCTGTTAGAGACAAAATATTGATCCATGTCAAAGTGTGATGAATATATTGAAAAGTTGATAAATTAATAAATTCCTAATTTAAGAATGCGAGGCAACATGGGGAATGAACTTTGTTTTTAGAGAGTCGTCACTGAACGGGGTAATGGGTAACACCCCTTCACACACACACACACACGCACGCGCGCGTAATTCGAATTTGTGTCCGTAAATCAGTTTCATGACGTTCCTGATCCTCTTGCTGTAAATGAAAAGGTCCTAGTTTGGGGCTACGCCCCTGTTGATCTAAGACCGTTGCGAGACCGAAGGCCCTCGACGTGAGACCGCAAATACATAAAACCGAAGAAGTTTGTATCAAGAACTTTCCAAATAGTCCTTTGAAGGCCTACGAGACCGAAGGCTCAGTTTCGGGGGCCTTCGGTCTCATGGAACTGCGGTCTCGTGAACCTTTATGACATTGCATTTTTTTCTTCATGACTTGTATTTTACATTCACCGTGAATTAAATTTACGACATCCTTGACTGTTTTCGATACATTCTTCATAATAATAAATCGTGAACCGCATTGCACAGTAACTGTTATGATCATGATAATGAAATAGTGTACATATTATTGGTTGGAACTATATTCATCGTGTATGCAACTAGTGGTCAGAGTGGTTGGTGCCTGGTAAGGCCTGTCAAATCATTTAAGCTTGTAGCTGGGAGATGGTAGACTGGGTATATCTTTCTCTCTCCATAATACCTTCCTCTGCACATCTGTCATTTTTGTTTTCCTTTTTCGCTCACTCTCTCTCTCTCTCTCTCTTTCTCTGCTTCTTCTTCTCCTTCTTCTTCTTCTTCTTCTTCTTCTTCTTCTTCTTCTTCTTCTTCTTCCACCTCTCCCCACTCTTGTTCTAGTTCTTTCTAGTCTCTCTTGGTAGTTGTCTCTCCATTGTTTAATTCTAAAAAATACTGAACCTCTTGGTGTTTCTCCATTATGACGTAACAGTGTATTTTCAACTCCTATTTCGTCATCGTTCTTCCATCTTTCTTTTTACCATTTTCTCTTTTTTCTCTCGTTCGCATGCCAGGGTTTTTTTTTTCTCTCTCTCTATTTAGTTTCAATATGCATGTTCATAAATTTCGCCTTTCTACCATCAACGGTCTGTATGTGTGTATTTAGTGTTTTGATATGTGTCTATTAAAAATTATATGAAGGAATTTACTTCGTTTTTTTGTATGGCGCATACATTCGACCCTCTCATTTGATCTATCTATTTTACGTCTCACTCTCTCTCTCTCTCGCTCTCTCTTCACACCTTTTTTTTCCATTTGCCATATTAAAGTCTCAAGCCATATTTTGGAAGCACCTGCTCAATGCTGAACTCGAAGAAGCGATTTTCGTCACCCCCTGTCTCACTGATCTACAATCACCATCGCCTCTCGCCCCTCTCATTAACGTTGGCCTTAACACTGAATTTAATTCGTCCCAAGCTACGCGTTAGATGTAACAAGCCGCCTCCTTGTAAAATCTCCCAAACCTGATCTCCCAAAAGATGGAAAGAAGTTCAACTTGAAAAGAACAAGAAAGAAGAAAGGGCCCGGCTGTGATTAGGGGGGGGGGGGGCATGGACAGAGGGGGAAAAACGATAAATGGTTTTAACAGATGGGACCCGGTGTCTGCACCGCTGAGAGAATCAGATAAATTACAGACCAAACTAGCCCTCATTTCAACTATCCATTCTTGAAGACTTTCGACACCTTCAAGTTAGTTCGAACTGCTGGATTTTGCCTCACCAAGTTCTGCGATAACTCCCTGGTCTCACCATTTTGGTCCATTAATGTGTATGTACAACCAGGGAGTTATTCTGTGATAACTCATCGGTAACACTTCCTTTTCCCGCTTACTATAAAATGTGCGATATGACTGAACATGTCATATTTGTTTGTGTGGAAATATGTAGACTTAAGCATTATAACTATTATATTAATAAATACCCGGATGTACATGGATATCAGTTTATACTCATTGTCCATCACTAATTTACAAAAACCTGTAATGTTGGTTTTTCTCTTCCCCATTTGACTGGACGGAGAGACACAATTTACACGTTCAATTTACAGCACCTGTGCGATATTCGGCAGTATAATGCACCGGTAATGACTGAGAAATTAATATTGTACTGAAGAAGCTTATGAAACTGTCTTCAGGCCACAGGTGAAATGAAAAAGTATATCGTCTGCTCAGGTAAAAGGCTTACAGTGTGGACAGCGCTGAAACTACAGACATCCGAAAGCCATGCGCCAGACATTACAGTATACAGTTCACACTTTCTTGAGATTTATTACAAATGTTCGTGTCTTATTCTAAAAAAATCGCAAAACGGGAAGTTGTTTCAGTTGCCGATTGAGATGCGATTTGGGACTTGACGTCTAGGGGTTGTAGGGTGCTTACAGAGGATTTGATTTCGCAAAAAGTGGCCATTTTTCGCACCCTTGTAACCGATAGGAAAACAAACTGTACATCATTGATGACCATTGTTTTGACCGGTTGCACGCCATCCGTGAATTTTTCGTAGTGATAGAAAATGAGGTCTGTAACTCTGTAACGATGATTTTTAAAGAAAGAGAAACGCTGAGTTAATGTTGGACAGGCCGGATGTCTCTCGGGATGGGTATCGATGGTATATATCAGACAGACATTGTAAAATGTTGACGACAAACGTAAAAAGAAAGTTAGAAGAAACAGTTGGAAATACGAAGTGAGAGGAAAATGATGAAGAGAAGCAATTGAAGAGGTTATTTTCTTAGTTGTCTTTAAGATGTGTTAAATATGCAGTGGATATGGTTATTCAGTTTTTGCAAAATGTTTCATTACACTGCATTTCATTTGTCCAGCATAAATGTAAATACTTTCCTTTCCAGATTGTGAAATTTCTTGATTAAGATAAGGGGTTAATGAAATCTATACTGTAATTAGATCCAACGATTTTAAATAAATATAGGTGAATGAATTGTTTAAACTTTTGTTTTGTGTAGATTTTTATCATGTTTTTATTTAAAGTCAGTAATCTATTTTCTATTATCTATTTTCTTTTATTAATTTGCGAAAAAAAAGATGCGTTGTTATAGTCCGTTATTTTTGTGTGGTCAGAAAAACAATTCGGCAACCTAAATATGCTCCCACGTGTGTCTGAATTTGAACTCATAATAAGCTGGTTCTACGAAGAATGCATTTACACAAATGCTGACCACAATAACGAAATAATTTCTTTGCGGTTTAGCCAGCGCTTGGGAATATGTTTGTCTTCGCCTCTTCTTTATTCTCTCAAAACGTATTTCATTTTAGCGCGTAACGCTGTCATTCTATTAACTTGACTTTGATGGCAGTGGTTATGGCATTATTATCGGCATCAGTTGTAAATTCCTGGAGTACACCCGAGTAATCACAAAACAATCCCATAAGAGGGTCACTTTATTGAAAGGAGGGAAGGATGGAGGGAAGAGAGGGAGAGAGAGAGAGAGAGAGAGAGAGAGGGAGAGAGATGTACGACGGCAGATAAAGTTAAAGGATAAAACGATGAAATGGAATCTAGAAATATGATTTTAAAGATACGTAGAAAGGGGTGGAGATAGAGGGCAGGAGAGAGATGAACATGATGAAACGATATTGGAAAGAAGATATGCATGCGTCTTTGAGAGAGAGAGAGAGAGAGGGGGGGGGGGAGGGAGGGAGGGAGCCAATGTGAGGAAAGACATGATTAAGATTAAAACTTAATTATAACACTTTGTTAATATTATAGTTTATAATATTATCATTTATATTATAATATATAATTTTAGATTAATAAATACATTACAACATATGGATGAAAAAGATATACTGAAACAGAGGACGAAATACAGGAATAACCAAAAATTGGGAAGAGAGATTGGTGAGGGAAGGAGAGCGAATCGACGACGGAATGAGATAGAGAGAGAGAGAGAAAGGGGGAAAGGGATCTTCGTGTTGTTGCTATCATTTATCCATCCCCCATCGTGGGATCTCGATGACAACAATATCATAACACAAAGGCCAAGAAGCAAGCTATCAAAAGAAGATTCCCACAGCTTGTTTTGTACCCATCCCCTCCCACGACCACCCTCTCCACGTCTCAGCTCAGTGTACCCCTTCAACGTTCCCACACTGATCAAAACGAGCCCCCGTTATTAAGGAGTCCCCTTTTAGTCTTCCCGGTCAGCCGGAATCCGTTCTCCCACAGTTAACATCGTTGTTTTAATTAAATATCTTGTGTGAAATTATAATATGTGCCAAATCGTTTTGATTCTATGTTATCATTATTATTATTATTATTATTATTATTTTTTATTTATTTTTTTTTTGTTATTATTATTTTATTTATTATTATTATTATAATTATTATTATTATTATTATTATTATTATGATGATGATGATGATGAAAATTAACGAGAACTTACCGTTTGAAGTTTAATTGATATTTTATTAGTAATAGGAGGATGATGACTATTATTATTATTATTATTATAGTGGAAGTAGTAGTGGTAGTAGTACATAGTAGTAGTAGTAGTAGTAGTAGTAGAAATAGTAGTAGTAGTAGTAGTAGTAGTAGTAGTAGTAGTAGTAGTAGTAGTAGTATTTTCAGTATTAGCATTTTAGTAGACAGCACTCCTTGAATCAAATCACTCAATGCATGTCTTAGTTAAATAAACACTTTTTAAAGGAACATTGCTGCTAGAATATTGAGCATGCTGTACTATTATTGATATAAATTTTTATTCATTTACTTTGGATTCCTCGCCAACGAAACTGATAAGCCCAATTGCATTGCCTTCATAAAACAAAGCACATCTGATTTCTGGTGTATATATTAAATGGGATATTACTTCGGCTATTTTTTTTTAAATCTACAACACCATCTACGATTTGACTGGGGAAACTTCGTATCAATGCGAAGATACGCAAAGAGGCATATGTCTATGAAAGTAATTTATTTTATCTAAATATGCAGTATGTTGACACACCTTGGGTGGAAATAATGTTCCAGGCCAAAGGTTTTTTTTAAATATCTAAGAGCATAATTCTATGAATAGTTTAGGATGATAAATCATATCGTTGTTCCTTAAAAAAAAAACTCACATTGATAGTTATTAACTCTCCAGGGAACATTGCTATCTCTTTTTTTTTTCTTTCTTTTTTCTTTTATGGTGGGGGGGGGGGGTGGGAGGAGGGGGTTTGACAGCTGAGACTAGTAAACAAGTGTAGGAGAGATTATCCTGTTAATTTATAAGCAAAATCTGGAAAACAGGCTAAGCGTCGAGAGCTTGGGCAAGCCGTCACTTGCTGCCTCATCTTCGCCTTAAAAGGCAATACCCATTGCTTCCCCGATAATTGGGCGCGTGGTATAAGGTCGCATCGTGGCACCTGTGCGGTGGTGGTGGTGGTTTTTGCCCCCCTTTTAGCTCTTGGCGTTTACCTGCGCAGCCATGGGGTCCCACGACCCTAGAAAAGGGATGTTTACAAAAGTCATCGACATGTTTGAGCTTGGGAATTGATATCATGCCGAGTACTGAATATATTTTATTTAGTTCGAATGTTCATGTATATGCTAGGCAGAGAAGGAAGGGAGATGGGGGGGATGAAAAAAACTTTTGAAAGAGTATTAAGGTATATCTGGAAGAATATAAAGGTATAAGTGATAGGATATATTGTGGTTAAGTAATAGTGGTGATATACTCAAGAAGCAAATATATAAACGCAGTTGGGAAAAGAAATATATTCTTATTCTAAATGATTTACTTTAAATATAGTGCAGAATTTTACTTACAATATTATAGATTTGATTTTTATTTTTATTTGATTTATTGGTTTCTGCATCATTTTTTTAAAATGCATTTTCCAGGCATGGTACAGATCTCATACATATAGTACATAATTATACTTGTTGAATGCATAATCGAATACATAATTGAGTATATAATTGAATACACAATTGAATACATAATTGAATTATGACTGAGTTCATTACTGAATACATATTTGAATACATTGAATCATGATTGAATTCATAATTTAATACACATTTGAATACATAACTGAATTAATTTGCTCTTTTGGAATGAGCATAATAACATGGCAAGAGCCACTCCCATTAACCATGAGGGGTACGAACTGGAAGAACATCATTTGCATTTTTTACAAAGATACTTTCTAAGCAAGGGCAATAATTAATGCGTCGTTCACCCGATCATGATGCAATTTTACAATCCATAGATGGTTGATAATGTTTAAACACAGTGGCGAATCCACTGAATTCTGAACGGGGGCGGGGAGGGGGCACAAGACATGTATTCAGTAACAGATTAGGGCTAGCTGGGCCCCAAGTAGCAATGATTTGGTAAGTTCGAATCTACAGTAGAGAACAGTGAGCGCTCTCGGTGATGCAACGACCGTCACGCATCGGTGATTCCAAAGTATAGTAGGATCCCTGTTGGTCCCTGGTTTTCCGAACCGTTGAACGTACGTATCAATATAATTATGTACGTGTACATCTGGAGCTGGGTAAATGTAAAAGCATTATGCATGAACACCTTTCATTTCCTGATGGGATGCATATCAAGATTCGTGCTTATTAAAATAAATATAGCATGAAATTCTTATGCTTGGGGTAACCCTGGATATACGTTATACCTCAGACCAGATAACAGCATTTATGGGGGGGGGGGGTATGCTTTTCCCCCAAATCACCTACAAACGATTTTCTACCTTTCTACCTTTACTACAAAGTGGTGTACAATGAGTTGCATGTAAATACAGATCGTGGAATAATGTCTAGAAAATAAAGACGTTCGCAAAATTTGCTCAAGACACCATTTTAGGAAAAAGAAGTGGTCTTCTGGGTAATCTTCAATCTTTTTCACCAAATTAGACATTCTTACACGCACTCAAAATTTGCTTATATTGATACTATAATCGGGCCAGCGGCACTCTATTTACGTTATGAATTTCCGTGTATATACATGTATATGTATGTGTATACCGTATATACATATATATATGACTTTTATCTCGATTCATTCATGCATCCTGCTCTCGCAGCCTTGTATCCTCTCCTGAAGGGATTGAATCATGTCTCGAGGTTAAAGGTCATCTTCAGAAGAAGGAAAAAAATGCGATGGGAATGAGAATGACTGATGACGAGTGAATGGGTAGAGGGAAATGGCGAAGATATTGATACAGATTTCCTCCAAACTGTTTCACCGAAAACTAGAAGGAACATGGTTGAGGGTTAAATGTGGGGGTAACTAAAACAATTTGGCTCGTGCGAGATAAGTTATCTTTCATATCATAAAGTCATACTCATGCAAAAGTCAATGACCAGGATAGCACCCCTGCGCTGATGGAAATAAATCTACGATTATGATTCCAAAAGAAGAAAAAAAAAGAAAAAAAAACATATCCTTTGGAAGATGGATTTTCAGTGATAACTATTCGAAGCAAAGCTCAATCCATGCTACACTGTAGCAGGGCGCGGTGAAAATAAAATGCGAGCGAGCGGAGCGACTAAGGATGGAAGATTGTTGGAAGGAGTTGTATCATATTTTCACTTTGTTCCATATTTATTTCTGTCCCCCCCCCCCCCCCCTCTCTCTCTCTCTCTCTCTTATCTTATCTTTAAAAATCGTGTGTTGTTTTATATCCTTGTATGCCTTGTTTTATTAAATGAAACTCTGATATTTATGTTAGGGAACTTGAATTACAAGCTTTGCTTTCCAAGGTTTCCAATACCGCTAGCATTTATTTACTTACCTCTTACAACGTAAATTTCATTTCGTTTTAAAACCGAATGTGCCATATTTCACTGTTAATGTTCTTTATATGCTCATAATGATTTTTGTAAACTGAAAGTCTTGTAAATTTATTTACTGTTATTGTGGAAAAAATGAAATGAAATGAAATAAAATGAAATATGTGTGGGTGAGGATGGCACGTGCCCTTGTGAATATACATTATAATGAGGCATGCCATTCTCGGAATATTACTTGCCTTTCACTTATAAGCTAAACACGACTATGACACTAATTCGTAATTTGAAGATTTGTGTTTACCAATTAAACGTTGACATCCCCTATTTTGTCTCAACAGCTTCAAAGAATATCCTCGTATACTAGAAGTTTTATGTATATTATCCTTTCGGATCGCGTTTCAGAATGATCCCTTTTCTTTGTGAGCAAATGCAACTCCTCAGACTATTAGGGATTAAATCTGTATATGTCCCTTCAAGTTGCATTTCTAATTTGCGAGTAGTGACGACAAAATTACGAATGAAGCAACTCTGTAAATTATTATAAGCAACTATTGCCTGTTTTCTTGTTCATTGTTTTTATGGAGTTCCCAAGCGGCTTTGCGTAGGGAATGAGTATTTGATGGGCCTGCGAACGTCCAGCTCATAACATGTTTGTTTGGAGAGCGAGGATGAGGGAAAGGGCTGCCTAAACGAGATGAAAGTTTGTTTCACATTGTTGCCATGGCAACAATATTGTTGACAAAAAACCCTGTATGATATCCATCGAAACTTTGATTTCTAGATTGTTTGGGTTTGTTTTGTTTTGTCGTTAGTTTGTTTTTTTTGTGGGGGTGTGGTCTCAATGCTTCATCTCTGACTACGGAAATATAATATTCGCAAAGACCATATAAGTAATCATCTTGATTTTTTATCATTAAGGGAAGGAATGCTTTTCTAACGTTATTCATCGCAACAGTATTGTTAACAAAGAACATAAATTTGTGTTACAATTTTTTCGAAAAGTTGGTTTCTTAGCTTTTTAGTGATTGAGCTGGTTTCTTAATGGCATTATGGCAACAGTGTTGTCCACAAATACCTCCATTTAATCAATTTCGTCGATCTTTTTTTCCAGCATTAAATAATTTCCCCATAAGCAAAACATCCTGTAATAATCCATATTGCTGGAATTTTATAATACCACTTGAAAATGAATCATGATTATTTGAATAATGTTCTCCGTGGTGCCATAGCCATCATTTCAATTATCGTGATTATTCTCATTTTTTTTTCAAATTTGTCGTCGTCGTTATCATCAATGTCAAATCGTATTCGACATCTTCATAGTCATTGATGTTACGTTCAACAACTTCACAGTCATTCATCGAAGAATCTTGTATTTGCTGATGATCAATTAACCCATTGGCTAATCGAACTGGGTGGCCACTGTATGAAGTGCATGTGAATGAGATAATTCAATATTCAACCGGTTAAAACGCAATGAACATGTTTTTTTTTCTTCAGTTACCCGCTCTTCTTTGCCCCTGAATCATCATCCATCTCGAACACTTTTTTTTTTCGAGAACCAATTGTCAAATTAAGCATGACGTGCAGTTTCACATCTTTACATCCCCGGAGACCACTGGGACATCCAGAATCATGTTATATGCCTCTTCCAAGCTTGTCTAGTATCAATCATCCATCTATTTTTACTTTTGATGCATCATCTCTGCTACCAACACCATCTAAGACATCTCCATCATCATCATAGCAACCAGATGTATCACCATAGTAACCAGATGTATCGCTTCATGTTCCCTCATGATCGTCAAATTCGTCTTCATCTATCACCTTCAAATTGGCAACATTGATATTTTTTCCTTCTTTTACACTCTTCTGCAAAAAAAAAGATTACTTTTGGGGTGAACTTGTACGAATGTACATTGAATAACTTGAAAAGTGGTCACTTACGAGGGATAATGATAATGTTGCAATCGACAGTTAGCTGTCAAAGTCAAGTCAAAACTACGGGTCTACCTTTTCCAAAAGTTGACAAACCTGCATTTGTGTGCCCCCCCCCCCTTTATACTAAATCCTGGATTCGCTGTCATCCTGCTGTCATCTATAGTGATTTTCGCTTCTATTGCCCGTTTATATAGTACTTGAAGTGCTATATTCTGTCCCCCGTACTGCTCATTCGTCTTTCAATGACTCTCTGGGATATTTATTGCATTATTGATAACTGAAACTTTTAAATTCACTTGTTTTGCGAACTTTCTTTTTGAGAAACTAATCATAATTCGTCGTTGATATTAAACGCTATGCTCTGCATGATAACTAACATGTGCTTAATAATAATGTTAAATGAAGTGAAATCTATTGTTCCTGTCATCATTATAGCCAATGTTCTTTTAAAGGGCGTGCAAAGTAAGCATGATTTGGAGGCTTTGTATGTCACCATGGAAACGGTTTTTTCCCCCCAGCTCTCATGTACCATTACCATCAACGCACAAACATGTTTCGCTTCACCCATGAATTGTTCCCCTACACTTCAACTGTGAAATGAACCCAGTATGTTACAACCTGTTGAGAACTTCTCAATATTCCCACCACTGAAGATATAGATAGATATTGGAGAAAGCTTTAATGTATAGATGTGGAGGGAATGGGGTGGAAAGGATGTGCACATGATGGCTGACAGATGTTCCGAAAGTCATTGCCAATCGTGACAAAAATATGAAGTCGGAAAACAAAACTGTAACATGCGGCACGCAACGAAATCAAGACGGGCCATACAAAGGGAAAAAAGAAAATAAATATGTCTCCAATTGAGTAGATTGACATGTGGGGATCGAGCCGTTTATTATGTCCTTCGAGAAAATGTGGGTGGAAGAAAGGGGAAACATTCAAACTTGTTTTCCGTCCAAAATCGTTCATTTGGTGTCCATTTGTCTTGGTGCGTTGAAAGGCCGCATAAGTGATCTCAATCGCGCCGTATTTCCGCGAATATGATCGTTATTTAATATAGATTTGTTTTATCTCTTCTTTTCTGGAAGCTCTTGGTCGTTGGGTAAGTATTAGTGGGCGGATAACGAGCCCATGAGCTGCGATGATTGATGTCGATAAGTAAGATAGATTGGAGAAAATAACATGGGAGATTTGGATCAAGAAAGTGACAGATTTGGCTCTCGTCTGAGGCAGATTAATAGCTTGAAACTTACAAAAACTTAAAAGTCTGCGTAATCACTGAACCAAGAAATTGTATGAATTAGAAGGAGGGGCTTGGAGGGGAGATGGTGACTGGTCGTTGATTCGTGTAATCGTGCGCGAAAAGTTGAAAGAATGTATTTTTAGGGTATGTAACTACTTCACTTGTCCAGATTTTCAAAAAAAATATGCTATGGAGTTGAGTAGGTCATAGTGAAACGGCGATCAGTCTGAACTCCGCTAAAATGCTTTTGTCACATTATTCGGATTGAGGCTCTGAGAGACTATATGAACAAATTCTCAATGCACTTTTCGATCGGAAATACGTATTTTTTACCGTAATGACCTGATTTAAAAAGTAGTTAGATGGTTAACTAGAGGGTTAAACTATGAATATGGTTTAATAGGCGGACACCCCCCCCCCATCCCCAACAAAAAATAAAGATCAATCAATCAATCAATAAAAAAATAATAATAATAATAATAACACATAAATAAATAAATAAATAAATAAATAATATAATAATAATGATAATAATAATAAATAAATAAATAAAATAAAACGAAATAAGAAACATCAAATTCACTTTTTGCGTTAAAGGGCTATTGCCTTCGATTTGTTTTTCCTCATTTTATTCAGCGGCGTATCCATAAATAAGCAAAAAGGTGGCAAAATGCAGCCAGGTAACACAAGGTAGCATTGCGTTCTGTAGACATGTCCCTTGTAGGGGGTCTGGTTGCACCCCTTCTCCCAAACAAATGAAATAAATTTCCCGCATCCTTGAGGTACTCTGGCCGATCACTGCTATCATCTCCATCTTTCGTATAACATGTTGCAGCTCTTTGGACATACCAAGGTTGGAGATGCATTATCTGACACAAGATGAAGTCAATGCTTGTATATGAATAATTTTATCAAATCGGTTCAAACTGCATGCAACATTACGCGTGTGAGAGACGGATGTTTAACGCAGCTTCCAGAATTTCTGTATGCCCCGTCCTACATCGCAGACATGTTAAAGGGACTTATAGACATATGCAAGTCAAACAAAATGAATCGTACATTACAAATGAAACTGATTCAACAAAACGATTTCATTTGGTGTTTTGAATGAGAGCCTTGACTGAAAACACTTGAAAAGAAAATGCAGTAATTTCCTTGAAAATTTCTCCTAAGAAGGATAAATTGCTATGTGAATTAGTGTGTACTTGCATTGATTTTCTAGCTTCATTAAACATCGGAAAATGCTTCTGTTCCCATACACTCTTAAAATGTTATCAGTGATGATAGTGATATTTCGTGTTTTTTATAGCGCATATCACATAATCATATGGTGTATGCGCTTCCCAATTGCTTCGGAAACTGTTACACTGGCTTTCAGCTCCGCGGCAGTCGTGATCAACGCACTGTGCATTTCAAGAAATAAATGCCCCAGGTTCTCATTTTACACCTGTATTGAGAGAGGCAACTGCAGATAAAGTGCCTTGTCTAAGGCCATACGCTCAGGACATGGTTTTGGAAATTGTCCTCAACCTAAAGATTGAGTTGGAAAAAAGAAGGTTCCCATCATAATGGGGAAAGATACGTATCTTACCAACAGTACTTTTGGAAATTTTATAGGTCAAATATTGCGTCCAATTATCCGTTTATTTGTACCAGAGTTGTGGAAAAAAACATTTTGTGTTGTTCAAAACAAATGCCTACCAGTTTTCTGTTTGCCAAAATGAGGGTGCTCTCAATGTATTCCCAAGAGAGCTTGGCATGCCTCTTAAAACGTTAAGGCGTTCATTGTCCTTTAATACTCCATCATGATCATGTTCATAAAAAAAAAATATTCGAAAATTAAGAGGAAGGAAGCGTAAGCCACCAAACCGGAAGAGATAAATAAGGTATCAGAATGTGGTATAATAGCCGGGATTTAATGTCTTATACAGCATGAAATAAGAAGTTTGATGGGTACAGTTACGATTATCATAACATGGGCATCATTTTTCCATTCATTCGTTGTAATATTTCCGGTGTAATGTTACACATTGATTTTATCCCCGTGGTGATTCGGTTTTCCCCCACCAAGGCCGCATAAGTGCTTGATAGATCCTGTATGAAGCAGTATCATCTATGACTTGGATAATTGAACTTCAGTCCACCTTTAGAGGTGTGCGACTGTTCGAATGATTTGCTCGTGCTGCAGATATTAGAAATGCAAATCCTTTTGCAACATTATGTGCAAGGGCTCAATTTTCACTTGGGGGTGACGTCTCCTGTCCGAATATCAATTTTTCAGTTTCTTATGATCGAGCGAGCGAGCGAAGCAAGTGCGCACAATTTTTACACTGTATCATGCAGGTATTATCCACTAACATGTTTTCCCCCCTTTACTTGGGTAGTGATCCTTTCATTTTTTATTTATTTTTTAAATTTTTTTGCTTCAATGCCCTGTCAAGGGCTGTCTGAATGGTCTAAGTATTTAGAAAGCTCATAATCTTGAGGTTTCATTTCCGTTGGTTTTTCCTGAATGTGCTCAATAAATGCACCACAACATTTTTATTGAGAGAGTACGAACAGTGTTTGAAAAAGTGGGCAATGCGGTCGATCCTCCTGAGAGTAAATAATTTCATTTTCCAACTTTCCTCAGGGACATCCCAGTAAGCCACGTGACCAACAACCTATAAGGTAACTTTTTTATAAGGCTTCGTGTGAGCTGTAGCTCTTTTATCACAGTTTATCACAGTTTTGATGATAAGCGTGCAACAAAATGAACACCGGTTATTACGTGCCGAATAGCCTTTTTAGCGTACCCGAAATACTTTATGAAATTACACTTGATTGTATTCATAACAACCATATCATGATGATAATTACCAAATATTGCATGCGTTACTGCGGTCAATAAGCTCTTGCTATTTCTATCTCCATTTATACAAAATATGACAGAGAAGTATAGTTATGTAGGCCTTTCTAATTAATTTTCTCGTACCAGAGAGGTTTATCTGGTTGGTATTTGTAATGTGAAACAAAGTATGTTTACAAATCACCATGAATAAATCTTGTTTAATTTGTACTATTGTTTAATTAGCATGTAGGCCTGTTACTTAGTCTTGTCAAGGAGTTATCACAGGACCTCCTTGGTCTTGTCAGTATCTATCCATCTAGCACAAAGCCATGAGAAGGGTAAAGAAAGGAGAGAGAAGGAAGCAAATATCGAATATACAAATCGTGTCTCCATACGCTTGACCTTTTGTAGTAAATTTGACCCGTAAAAACGTCTGACTCCGTTCTCTCGCGTTCTCGACTTTCTTGCCTTGTTGTCTTCCCCCCCCCCCCCCCCTCTCTCTCTTATTTTGCCTTTTATTTCTCTGTGATTAGACCTGCATTTCTTTTCCTTCTTTTCGCTTGCCCCTTCCATTACGTTTATTCAGTTTTATTAAAACCAGGAGCACATCCTAGCTTTTTCTTCGTCTTCGACTTCCTCATTTTTCTCCAACGCTCTCTCTCTCGCTCTCTCTCTCTTTCACAACACACACACACATAACCTTCTCTTGCACGTACCCCATTTTTTTCCTCCCCCTTCGCTTTCTCTCTCTCTCTCTCTCCCTATCTTTCTCGTTTCTGTTCTTCGTGTCATCGACATTTCTCCCATTCACAAAACTTATAATGGAACCTAAATTTATCTTTCTCGGCTATTTCTCATGGTGATAAATCTGTTCAAAAGTAGCGTGATTGGGTAAATATTTTTGTAGCCTGGACAAATTTCCCACTGGGAAAGTTTTTTTACGTACATGTCATAAACCAAACTGCGTTCTACGGTAGCGTCTCCTAGTTTTGCCCTCATCCTTTTTCCCTGTCATTTCTACTTCCCAAACCGTATACCATACGGTATGCACGTTTGCATGGTATGGCAATATTTAGTTTTCTTTTTGTAGTAAATCATTTTTAGTCAATGTATAGCCAATATTAATATTAGCAGTTCGGGCATGTACCTTCTTGAAAAGAAAGGTAGACGCTGTTCATTTTATGCGAAGGTAATCTGGAAATACATTAAACCAGAAACCTAAAATGCATGTCATATGCAATTATCGACTTAACAGCTAAATGTTAAAGTCGTGACAATCCTCTTCTTCATTACACTCTATATTTAACAATACACATGTTGCCTTACCCGTCGTTACTTTCTTCTCATCAAAGGAAACAGCTTTGGCAATGAATTTCTAATTACGTAAAAACATGGTTAACATAATTTGAGTGGTTACCTGTATAATCTTTATTTCAAATATTTCAAATAATTTGGTAAAACTTCCAATGACTGTACAACCAGTTTGTTTTATTCCTTCTCCAAAATGTCCTATTATCTCACGTTTGATTTTCTTTAAATATATTTTGCAAATGTGTTGATGTTGATGGTGATGGGAGTGGATTGTTGAGTGTATGGTTGTCTTCCTCCAACGAATGACAGATAACACAATACCACTGTTTTTTGCAACGACCCTGAAAAGTCGTATCTAGTTCACCACGTACGCCATCAGGTTTCCACAAATTACCCCCAATCAGCCCAATCTCTCAAATATAGGGGTACATCTACCCCTCGGTCCAATGTCATGAAGATAGATATACCCCCCTTCCCTAGTTTTGACACCGCAATATGGCACTGTATTTTGCAAAGACCATGAGAAGTCGTCACCGGTTTGTCGAGCGAGGCATCAGGCGTCCACGAATTATTACCCCTACCAATCCGAAGATGGGGGATAGATTTACCCCTCATATATCAACGGAATGGGGCTGGATTTACTCCTCTTATCAAACTGGATCAGGAGCGTCATCTAGAGTGAGTTCGCTTCTTGATTTTCTGTGACCAGACAGATAGATAGATTTCAATTAGTTTTCCAGACTTGCTAGCTTTATTTGTCTGGTTTTCACATTCGTCACGAAATAAGCGAGGTTGATTTCTGATTTCGTTTCTTCTTTTCTCTTTTGTGCATGAAGCGTTAGGAATGCAATTTAGATAATTATGTCTTTCCAAAATTCCACCTGTTATGTAGTTCATGGTTAAACATAAGCAACATTGGATGAACTAAAATTAGCCCAAATGCACTTTGTTATTCACAATTTCCGTTTATAGAATAATGCTCTTTATGCAAACATTTTGAAAGTTTGTTTTTGTTTTAGAGTTATAACATTCAATCTCTTTGAGGTAGTTTCAATATGAGTTAGAATATTTTTTAAAAATCACTGAAAATGTTTTAAACGATGTGGACGCTTCTCTTTAGAAAGAGATGTCCAAATTTGTCAAAGGTCGTTAATATTTCAAAAGAGAGTATTTGGATTGTATCTGATGATAATTTTGTGCCATATGAACGTAATTTGGTCTGATGTTACTTCTGCGCGTTGCTGATACATAAAAACTTATACATAAAACTTTATATGCTTCATAAAAAAAAAATTGTTTGTGCTCTTTTGTTTGTGTCCTTCACTGGTACTAGTGAATACATTTCCAGCATTTTGTATAGTGTTCTGCATTAGTTATTTATGTATTATTTATTCGTGTTTGTTTATTTACTTATTTATTTATTTTCCATTTGTGGGATGGAACACTCTTATCGGCAAGAATGGGGGTTTTTTTTATCACAAATGTGATTTGGTAAAATCTTTGAACATCATCTTTATGGTTCTGTGACTGCTGACTTCCAGTGGTTACGGTTTACAAAAAAATGTCGGTTGGCAATTGAAATTATGAGCAAGTCATAAAAAACGTTTCGTTTCTTAACTGAAATAATGTCTCTAAGAAAGAAATGAAGTCCAAGTGCATAATTGAACAAAATAAAATTATGCAGGTAAGTGTTTAATGTAAAAATGGTAAAAGTAGATGGCCAGTCTGAGGCCCACCCCGAAACCTCACTTATCCCATCTCCTGGTTTTGTTGTCATGACGACGGTGCATCTTTCCCACCTCCTCCGCATCTTTTTTCCTGCGTCCGCTCAAGCCGAAATGCCGAAAATATTTCTAGCTCTTCGAAAACACGACAACATTGCCAAGCCTAGCCACGACAGATGGCCGAAGCTCGGCACGCAGAGCTCATCACCAGTTGCTAGTGTAACAAGTTGTTGGATTGTTTGTCGGGTCGTGCACGGACGGTCTATGATCTTGGCTTTCAGTGGCCGGCCGGGGACACGCCTCGCGCTCTCGATGGAAACGGTTAATTGGTGGCATCGCGCCTCCTATTATTGGTTCTGACAGGTCCTCTGGGGTCATGGCGCGGTAAGATCGCAGTGACCAGGTGATGAGCTCAATTTGACCTCGCTAGATATGAAACCAAATCCCTCTTTTTGTATTAACAAATCGTCATTTCTCCGCTCACACCGTCCACTTGGAAGAAAAATACTGATTATTGAAAATAATATATAAATGTACATATATCTATATACATATATTAATTGTATATATATTTATCTATCGACCATGGTAAAGTTTTTGCATCAGAGTAAAATTAATGTTTAAACTGGCAAATAAATTATTTACTGTGTGATGCATGAATTAGTATGTTATTCTCCGAATGACCGTACGTTACGAGCTTTGTTCGTTCAATATGTTGAGCAATAATGCCGCTAATATCTTATATCTTCATCAATACCCATTATGTTGAACAATAATGCCGCTAATAAATACCCACAACCTGCCTTTTGCACGCTGGGAATGGAACGCTGCCCTCTTCACGTCTCACTTTGCCAATACCTGTATAAAAGCCGATATTTCTAGATTTGTAATGAAAATTGAGAACTAGATACAAAGTGAAGAAATGTATTTTGTAGTACTTTTTCCGTGGAGGAACTTATTCATGCAGTGAAAAAAAAGCACTTTAGTGCAAAGTCCATATTTTATTCGTCATTTAAAACCAGGTTAATTTTCTTCATTTGCAGGATCGACAGCCCACGATACTTACAATGTCGGTCTCGCGAACCCTTAAATAGTTGTCAGAATGCCCAAGAGGCCTGACGCCCAGCGATACCGACAGCCCACGAGGCCGACAATCTCGGTCTCGCCGGCATTCTGACAACTTTTTATTGGTTCACGAGACCGATGTCGGCTGTCGGTCTCTTGGGGGAACTGGGATGTCTCGGGTTCTTGAAGGGGAGTAACACCATCGTGACCATACACCTCCATTCTCCATTTCCTCGTCAGTGATGGTATCTCTCCTCCCTGTCCCCTTCCATGTCCAGCAATGGGGTAGGAACATCAAGCTGTGATAGCGACCAATAGGTGTGAGAATCCTTAGCGAGCCGATGTGGGAGGTGACGATTTGAGGAGCGGAATGGAAATAAGGAGTGAAGGGGTGATTGGTAGATGTGGAGAGACATTAATGGAAGTTTAATTTGAAGGGGAAAACAATCAGAATATCGTGAATTCTGCTGAATCTGCAGGTATATATATAAAATGGCAATATCGAAACACCAAATCGTATTTTTAGGTGGTCTTTTGTTCGTTTGTTTTAGGGGTTTTGGTTTGTTTATTTTTTTGTATTCATCTTCATCGTCAATTCCAATTGCATCTTTTCTCCATGAATAAGATATTTACTATATATTTTCCTCTGTATTTTTTGCATATCAGATATCTTTCGGAATTGTGCCCCCCCCCCCCCCTCCCCCACTCTACAAAATCCTGGATCCGCCATTGTCTCAGTGTGCTGAGGATGAGAGACAGCAATGGCTTCGATAGTAATGGACGGATGCATCGAAGTAATGGACGGATGCATCGAAGATGAAGACGGGACATCTTTACCTGGAAGAGGAAAATGTCAAGCTGATATTACCGGCAGACAGGTGGGCAGGGGAGCATTTCATCAAGCGTTTTGTCAGTGATTTTCACCGACAACTGTTATAAGCTACTGAAATCCTTGCATCTGATTGGTTGAGAGCAAATTTGTCGGTGAAAATCACTGACAAAACGCTTGATGAAACGCTCCCCTGATCTCGGTACTTTCAGAGATGAGTAAAGTTCATTGACATAAGGGATGGTTTTTAGAGTGACATACACGTGGATGAAATCAGACGATTGAAAGCTGTTGTTATTGGTGAAAGCTCTCGACTCAGAGGTCCTGGGTTCGATCCTTGCTCGATGCTTATATCGTTTGATGTGGTTTTCACCCATATTTGCCCCTCTCGGCCTTGGTGTATTGAATGGGTACCTAGTATTAATGTTAAAGTAATGATGACGGCATGGCCCTCGGGAAGAGCATTATCAATAGGCCTACTGATGAGGTAACCCTGTGTAAATAAGACAATATCATTATCATTATGAACGGCGTGAATATGCGATAAACACACTTTGATGGTCAGCTCGTCAAAAATCACCTACTCCTCCTTCAACCATCAAGATGAACGAATATTTAGCGTAATCAAAACGTCACATCGATATTTTACAGATACGTATGGTAGAGGTGTCGTGGTCTTGTGGATACGTCACGGGACTGTGGATCACATGGTTCGCGGTTCAAGTCCCGCCGCGGCACTAATGTCCTTTGGCAAGATATTAATCAACATTTGCCACTCTCCACCCAGGTGTAGTAAGTGGTTACCTGGTAGGAATTTATTCCTTGAATGCTTTTAGCGCCTTAAGGCAGCTCGCCTAAAGCCAGGGTAATAGTAGTACTTTTTCGCGCCTCGGAATAGGCTACCTAGATAGATGGCGCATTATAAATGTCTATTATTATTATTATTATGGCGATATTTCATATTTTTCTCTCATGCATTTTGAGTCATTAAACACAAACAGTGTTTTAAAGAGAAAATCACTTAAATTTGAAGATTTGGAAGACCAGAGAGCGTATTATAGAACAGTACCTATTTTCCAGTTGAAACCATAGAGCTGTATATCTTATAATTTAAACATTCCATTGTCCACTAAGACCAGTGAGAATTCAGTTTACACTTCAGAAACTATCACATTACATGAACATCATTCTAACATAATAAAACAGTCCAGGAAAAAATAAGCTAATAGAACATTCCAACTGTCAAGTTCATAGTAAATTCTTCAACTAATAGATTCTTCTGTAGGTCAAAGTGCAAAAACATTTTCGAGACATCAAAGTTCAATTTTCGGCCAGTGTCATTCCCGTATCTATGTCGGCTGCAATGAGGATAAATGAAATGGACAAGTTCGCATTCCTGACTAATAAGTGTTATCCTCTTTTAACGGTTTAAAAAAAAAACCCAAACTCGATAATTTCTTCTCACACGAACGCGCGTTGCGTTGCAGGACGAAAATACATTTGCAGGCTAGCATCATAATGGTCCATATTCATCTGTTCATAATCATTTTGATGGCTCAGTTAGGGGGGGTGGTTCCAGCAGGTGAAGCAAATTTCCCACGGATCGACAAGTACTGGGGTATTTTCACTTTCATTTCCCCTGCACGCAAGTGAAGCGCCAGCATAACAATTAAAAGTATAGTAAAGTTATTATTGTAGGTTAAAAATCGCGTGTAGGATGAAGAGATTATGGTACAAAGTTATTACTGAGTTAAAAAAACATAACTGGTAATAAAAACAATCTATAAAGCTACCCTCGCCTCATTGAATGTTTGTATTAGATTGCTTATATGAATCTCCTCCTCCACTTAAACTCCATTTAAAATTTAGGCTAAATAAACACTAGATTACAACTTTTAATGTGTATTATTTCATCTAGGTTGTTTTTTCAGCCTACAGACCCTCACAAAATTGTCACCTTATCAACCTTTGATCAAGATGCTATCAACGCCATTCAATCAGGGTCATTATGATTTTATTGATGTCCCTTCATAATTATGCTGTTTGATGGACGATTTTCTTTCAAATTGTCTACATCTCCAATACCTCTTCTTTTATTAGAATAAGGAAATTATAATTATGATATATGGAACTCACTACCTGGAAATATAAAATCTGCCTCTTCTCATTTTTCTTTTAAAGCTCTAATGAAGAAACATTTGCTGCTAAATTACAACCATGAATGATTGCTTTGAATATCGACCCCTGATTGTCCTGTATCCCTTGTTATCCTTAAACCAAACTCAATTTCCCTCCATACAATTACATTCTCTGCAAAACCATAATCCCCAGCTATATGCACTTTGCACCAGCGCACTCATGGCACAGATATATGCAATTCCCTTAAAATTACAATGTGGCGTTTTATAAGTGAATCTCAATGTATGCAATTTTCTTGAATTTACAATATGGCGAATTATTTCTATATATATTTCCTGAATCCTCCTCATCTATACGCATGTAATTCTGGGCTACTATCGTCTTAAAGCATTTGCTTATGATAGTTTTGCCCTCTGCATTTTGTAAATAATTGTACCTACATCAACATGTAAGTTTATCGCCTCATCCTTTATGTTACGTTTGAAAGCAACTGTTGTTTACATTGATTATGAAATAAATGCAGAAAAGCATCTGCAAGCAAGCAAGCAAGCAAATAAGTAAGACTAAAAGTATACCCGAATTTGAGTTTTGAAGAATCTATGAGATTGTTCAGCCTTTCCATAACCTATCAACGCTGCTTTTAAATAAGGTATATGCCTTGGACGGAAAACCCTGCACAGGAATTTGTAAACGTATTATATCTTTGCTTTTTAACAAAAAGCTTTAAGGTGTCTTCCTTGTGAAACAGTAGCGAGAGCTTATATTGGATGGGTTTTATAACTCCAGAACATATTCCATATCCTAACGATCACTGATAATGCAACGGATAATTACTCCTGAAATTTGACTCTTTAAAGAATACGATTTCTGCTGGTAAACGCATTGACCCAGGGGGTGTGGATTTACAAGAAATCTCGACATCTCGACCTCTTTTATTTTCCACTTTCCAGAACCTAAACGTGCACGGTGGATTCATATTGTATCACGTATAAGAATTATAGCTCATCATATTTCATCATTTAACTCATGTTTTGTGTCTCCACTATGCTCGTTATTCATTTACATATTCTTCATTTATTGTGGTTGGCCTACATTATTTCAAATATCCCTTTTCTTTCTTCAATTAATCAATCATTCATGTTGACATTTTAAAGATATTTTAATTAATTTGGACATTAAATTTTTATTGTTTCCGAGAATACTGCATACCACAAACCCCTTGCGTATGATGTCTTTCTCGCTATGCTGTCATTGGAAAGGTCAGTTGCGAGACGGGTCGATTTAGGGCTTTTTCACCCTTGCCATATTTTATCTTGTATAATAATTTTCCCAAGTTATGATCGAATATGGTATGCTGTTACCATCTCCACATTACAATATTTTAAATTAAATAGATATCAGTACTCGTATGAAGTGTTACAACATTTATTATACATTTCGAAAGATTTCC